>PVIA01007151.1:0-87186 GCA_004024845.1 Tonatia bakeri | reverse complement strand
GCACACCCCACGTGGCCGCATCCCCGATCTGGCCGGGTGCAAGAGCCCCCGCTCCGATCCCCACGCCACCTTTGTCTCCACGTCTTCCCACGGGCCCCACTGTGGCAGAGATACTTGTTTCCAAAGTATCAGCCTAAGTACAGCATGTCGTGCCCCATTCCACCCCTCCCCGCCCGTCTTTGCCTGAAAACCCTGAACGGCTTCCTGTCGGAAGTCTCTTTCCCACACCGCCCTTTTTCTTTGGGCTTTTGCACGTTGTTTTCAGAATATAGATTTTCTTTATTGTTTTTGGGCTCAGATTGGTCCATCTTTTGTGTCTTCTGAGATTGGTGTTTTCCTTAGAATGATTTCATTAAAGTATTAGTCGTGTTTTCTTCCTCTGTTTTGTAGTCTCTGTCTTTTTTTGTTTTTTAACCTTTAACTGTTTGATCATGGTTGGAGGTGATTTGTGAAACTCCAGCTTGGTTTTATTCAGAACACTTAGCCAGCTCTCCAAAGGGTCCCCTGGCTGAGCTGTCTTTTCATCTCTGAATTGCGAAGCCGCCCGACCTGGCCCCGAATTCCCCTTCGTGTCACCGCTCGTTCCTGGCCTCCCCATCCTGTTCCATTGATCTCTCTTCCCGAGGGTGCACGTTTCTGATGGCCTGAGCTGATTCAAGGATAACAGCTAGACTCTTCCGGGGAATGAATGTCCTTAAATCAATCCGCCGTAAATAACAGTTCCTTCCACAGAGCTTTCTTCTTTCTTTCTCAGATGGGATAACAGAGGTTCAGGACTCTATCTTCGGGTGACATCCAGAATGCCATTACCCTGGGCTGTTGATTGAGGGCGGGGTTATCCGCCAGGCACATGGCAGAATTGATAGCCTTGGGTGGGAACTGAGTCGTGTGCCCCCTCCCTCCAGACCAAGCTGCCGGTCTTTGAATTCTGAGCCCCTGTTTACACACTGACCCTTGTCCCAGTGCTCCAGGGTGAATGTGGGGTGGAGATGTTCCTTGGTTTTTGGTACAAAAGTAATGCATGCTTATTGCAGAAGATCCAGGTAATAGAACTGCTCTGAGTAGCCCCGTCCCACAGTCCCATTGCCTTTTCCAGATGGAACCACAGTTTGCTGAGTCTTGGTCAGTGTCTGAGGGAGACATGGCTGACTGTCCCATAGTGGGTGGCCGCCCTCCTCTCTTTAAAGACAGAAGAGTTTATTCCTGTTGCTCTCATATGGCTTGGGGTGGGCGGGAGGCCCAGAGAGACACACAGGCATGGTTATTCGTGGCCTGTCTGGGATTTGAAGTCCATTCCGATGAAGAAGCTCTGCTCCCCGTGCCACGCTGAGCCCACGCACGGCCTGGGCAGAAATCGGGACAGCAGGGGGCAGCAGGCCTGGCTGCGCGCTGCTGCTCCGTCCCTGCCCCCACCCGTCCCTGCCTCCCCTCCGATCTCCTCCCCCGTAACCCACTCATTTATCACCTCCGATGAGCTCCGCCAGGCAGGCTGTGTCAGGAAATGTCTTGATGTTTATTTTAATAAAACTTAATTATTAAGACAGCCTCAGAAGTCGTAATACATTTACCGGCTCATTTTTCACTTCGCCGCTGGTGGCCTTCTGGCAGCCAGGTGGGAGGGGAGGAGGCTGTGGGGTGGAAGGTGTCAGAGCCCTTTCTGGGCTCCCCAGGGCCTGGGCGGCGTGGGGGGCGTGGGGAGGAGGCGAGGCCCTGACCTGTTCTCCGAGGGCCCACAGCCCTCACTCCATCAGAGGGGCAGGGTGGAAAGAATGTCAAACATGGAGCCAGGAGACCTGGGACCAAGTCCTGCCTCCATCACTGGCTGCCAGACAGGTGTTCAGGAAGGAATACCGTCTCTCTGGTCCTCAGCGTTCCCATCTGCAGCATGGGAATAGTCTCGATTGAAGCCTGCTAGAGCCACGGTGAGAATCAGAAGGAAGGTCTCAGAATGAGAGGCCCTCCCACGGGGCGATGGGGGAGAAACTGCAGGCATGAGAGCTGGCATGGAGGCACCTGCCCCCACTGGCTGGTGGGCCAGCCCGCCTGGATAAGGGGTGGGTGAAGCTGCAGGTCCCCACAGCCACAGTGACAGCTGACACTTATTAAGTGCTCTGTGTGTCCAGGCCCTGCACTGAAGTCTTCACGTGTAGAAGCTCGCTAAATTTCCACAGCCACCCTAACTGCCGCTAGTATTGTGAGGCCGGTCCCAGCATTATCCCTGTTTCACAGACTAGAGAACAGAGACCTAGGGAGGTCAGAGTGAGTTGAGGGCAGAGCCAGGTTTGAACTCCTGCCAGCCCCAGAGTCATCCTGCTCACCGAGGCGGCCAGAGCCCTGGGAGAGGGCAGGGAGGGGCGGGAGCTTTTGTAATCTGGGTGACCCCTGCCTGAAATTGAGAACACAGGTGTGGCTGAGAGCCGTCTTGGCGGCTTGGGGCGGTTCGGTGGGCACACCTATGCTGCTTACAGGTGACACGCCTTTCCCTCGTGCCACTTCATTCACAGATCCCACAGTGGCAGCCTGGTCCAAGTGTCTTTGCTATTTGGCTGTCTGTGCCGAGCCCCACATCACAGGCTGATGGAGGAGACGGCCGACACAGGCTAGGATGTGACATATTCATTCTGACAGTAATAACAGCACACGGGCCCGGAAGGCAAGAAGGCAACTCCGTTTACTGAGCACTGAGAAGTGCCTGGCTCTGTCTCCTGTGTGCTTGCCATCCATCATGTCTGAGTCTCAGACTCCTGTGGGGCCAGTGGTATTGCCTGCGTTTTGTTGGTGAGGAAACTGAGGCTCAAAGGGCGTAAGTGACTTGCTCAAGTTCACACAGTCTGGAACTAACAGCAGGGCTGGCAGACGGCCAGGTCTGAGTGACCTCAAAGCCCTTCCCCCATGCCCGGCTTTCCTCTGCACCATACCCATTTCCTCAGGCCTAAGTGCTATGTGGACCCATCATCCCAAGCCGGCCAGCTCACTTTGAGTGGGAAGAGAGGCCAGGGTCTGAGGGGTGAGCCTGCCCGGTTGCCACCGCAGCCCAGAGAGGCCGTCTCCCACTCCGCTGTCCGAGGAACGCGCCGGCGGTGGCGGCTTTTCTTAGGGTTTCTAAGTTAAGGGTTCCGACTGCTCGTAAGACAGGGAAATGGAGGAGATAAAAATAACAAAACAAAAGGAGAAAGTCACAAAGTTAGAAGAAGTCTCAAAATATCTTCCTGTTCTAGATACTTTTCCTAACACAACGGCGCCAAGGACACCTTTGGAGGGGGGTCCTTACCTGCAGGTTCACGGGCCCCCAGAGAGTTCTGGGTGGAGAGATCACCTGCCCTGCCTCCCTTCGCTCCCCTTTCCCCTCCCCGTCCCCTCCTTCCTGGCCAGCAGACCCAGTTTTGTGTAGGAATCTACCCCACAGGGAAGCTGCCCCGCACCCAGCTCAGCAAACTCCCAACTGATCCAGTTAGAAGTGCCATCTGCTTTCTGGGGTCGAGGAGCTGATTTCACCATTATCAGGATGGTCTTGGTTTGAACTCGTTTCTAACTTGCAGTTCCACATTCACAGACGTGCGTGTCTCTGACTGATCACAGTGACAGGCGATGACACATCGGAGCGTAGAGCTGCCCTCTGGGTTCCCCCAGGCGCGACACGCCCTGCAGTGCGGGCTCCTCTGCATTCCAGCAGAGCCGTCTCTGTGCCCTGTGTTGGGGTGCACCTCTGCTCTTCCAGACTGGGGTCTTCTCCCCGCCCACAGCTGACTAGTTAGTTTCACACGGAGGGCTGATGAACAGAATGAAGAGCAAGGATAGGTTTGAAAGATGGTAATGCCGTGGTCTGTCTTGAACTTTGGCCTTTCAATAATGGCCTGTTTCTAAGTTACAGTCTTGGGACAGTGATGCGACCCACGGAAACAGCGACTCGCCTGAAATTTTGATTTAAAGCAAATCTCAGCAAATAAGAGAACCTGTTTCTGCTGACTTCTGCTTTGGAGATCCGTTCTCAGGGAAAGAGCATTGTTATCCCACCAGCTAATACATCACTCCCTACTCTGCAGCAAAGAGCCTCAGATTCCTCAGATTCGAGGGAAAATGAAAACGTTCTCCAGGTGTCCTGTCAGGAATGCACGCTGTAAATTGTGAAGCGTGAAGACAGTGTTGAAATGCAAAATATTTTATATCCCTTGGGCCCAGAGACGAAGACATTCCTCTGCGTTACCAGGATCTGTAAATTCATGCTGGATTTTATACCTAGAAGAAAGCAAATATTTCTTCTTACAAATCTAAGATATAATGACCTTCAAACGATGTTTATTTCTTGGGTTGCCTCCTAACTAGTTAGCAGGCTGGTTTAGAGTCATTAGAGGCCGCGGGCCACTGTTCACGTATGCAACAGACGTGTTTGGGTGCTGCTGTGTGCGGTCCCTCCACACGTCACCGGGGAGAAAGAGAGAGAGAGGGAGAGAGGGAGAGGCAAAAACGAGTCCCCGTGGCCCTGTCCTCAGAGGCCACATTTTCAGAGATGAGTACATTAACATGTATATAGTGTGTGACAAAAACTTCAATAGGCATGCATGCAAGGAGGATGGGAACCAAGTTGCCTTGTAGTGGGGAGCAATCAGGGAGGGCTTCAGAGAAGAAGGGTCGTGGAGGCGGATCTTGGATCTTCATGCCTTTGGGAGGCTTGGAGCGGCAGGTGGGACCCAGGGCGCCTTTGTGCTGCAGCGCAGAGGGCATGTCCCAGAAGCGGCTCAGGATGTGGCCAGAAAGGCAGTGGGTTGAAACCGTGGAGGACCTGGTGGGCCAGCTAATAGTCGGGGCTTTATCCAAACAGACGTCATGGTAGTCATACATGGTGTCTTCTGTGAGTTCCTTGCTTAGCTATTACGTAATGGTCATGACGTTTTGTGGTGCGACGGCCAGGAAGGTTTCATTGTTGGTGGGAACCAGGCTCTTCTTCTGCGGGACCACGAAGAAAGCATTCCAAGGACCCACGCCTAGGAGCTTGTGATGTGGCAAGGTGTATTCAGGTGGAAATCTGCCCCCCGGTTTCTGATGCCCCGTCTCCATCTGTGACACCATGGAAGAAATCCAACTGTATCTTCAGCAAGGTCAAAGTCAAGGCCAGTGACCAGAGACTCTGTTTCATATTAAAGCACAGTCCTCTGGAGCCCATGGGTGGCTTCTAAGTGGTCTCAGTCCCCATCCAGGTGGCTCAGCTTGTCCCCAGCTACGCGGGTGGCAGAGTCCGCATGGCTGGGGAAGAGACCAGAGCACATGGTATAGGCGCAGGTCCTGGCAGGAAGGCAGGGGTTGGGAGGGCACCTCTTTATTCCTCTGGGATTATAACCAGGAGCTTTTTCAAAACAACCAACCAATTTCCTAAGCTTCCACAGGCTTTTGATAAGCCCTCCCCCTACTTAGACTGACAGGCCTCTATGCCAAGCGCCCCACCCTGCACCCCCTAACCATCCAGCACCAGAGGGCGGACAGTGCTCCTGAGGAGGCTCCCTGTCCCCTCAGAGACCCTAGTCCCCTGGGCTGTGTGAGTGAGTCTATAAGTGGTATGGCTTCCTGGCTACACAAGCAGGCGTGCGCTCCCCAGTGTGTTAAACTCAGTGTCTGGTGTCTTTACCTCTCTCTCTTATCAATAACTAGTTCACTGCCTACAGGAACAGTATCCCAGACCTAGCAAAAGATGGGGCTTCCTCTGATTGGACTCCTTGAACAGTTCCGGGGATAGGACAGCACTCGCGGTGGGTGGAAGGCTTCCCTGGCCTGCAAGTCCCATGAGGGCACCAGCTACTGACAGCCACCTGATGTGGGTGTGGGTCCCCAGGCCTGCAGGGTGCTCCCTCGGCAGTTCTCAGGGGCTGTGCTTTCTGAGGACCATGGAGACCCTGGTCTCAGGCCAGAGGGCTCACCGAGGGACCCTGTACCGCCAAGGTCACTTTCCCATGCTCGGTGTCTCAGGAGGACCATCTCCCAGTCCAGCCTGGTTTCCCATTTCCAGGATGACTGTCTGCGTATCTGAGTTTCCGTGTGAGGTTTTTGGCATCTTGGATTCTTTTTTAAATGTGACACATTTGTAAGCTCAAAAGTGAAAAAGAAAAGGTTTTTGCAAGGTGTCATGCCTTCCGGATTACCACTCAGTGGGCATTTCAAGGTGCTGGGAGCACCTGGAAATGACACGGACAGCAGGACACTGTCTGCAGCCGGAACAGCAGCGTGGGTCTCGGTCTCTTGTGTGCCCCCGAAGCATTGAGTGGACAGGAAGGGGAAACAAAGGGCCAGTGGTATCTTCAGGGCATTTTGCCCCAAACAATTCAATCCTGTTTTCTTTGGAAAGTGGGATTGCAAAAAATCTGCCAAGGAGGCACCAGACCAGAGGACCCCCCGAGAGGTGTGGTGTGGCCGCAAGGACTTGGGCCTTTCAAGAGGACCCCTCTCCTTGGTTGCTAAGAGAACTGAGGGCTTGTCACCTGGGGGCATGAAGAAGTCCCCAGCCGGAGCCCCTGAACAGGACACAAATGGCCTGTTGTTTCCTAGGTGGTGAAATCCTGCTTTTCCGGGTTAATGAAATAATAATACGATCCCAGAGTGCTGTGAAAAGGAGTCAGCGCAGGCCTGGGTGCTGGCAGGGCCCTGGAAACGCTCCATTTGATCACTTCCCGGGGGACATGAGGATTTCTCCGTTTCTAAGAACATTCACATTAAAATGCAAACAGCATATGGCATACCTCAAGGCACAAATAATTGTCAGTCCCTTCTGCTCTTAGTACCATTCTGTGAGGGTAACACCTTGTTTCCTGGCCAGTGCAGGAGCTCTGGAATTTGGGCTGTGATGCACCGACAGGTCCTGTAATGCCCGTGGGACACTCGTCACCGGGAAGGACACACATGCCTGTGTGTGCTTCGCTGGATTCAACTCGCCAACCTTGTGAATTCATTAAACGACATTCCTCTTGACATTCAAACTCTGTCTGCATAATTGATGAATCAAAACTTATTAAAAATTAAACCGATTAGAATTTCTCACTTATTAACATTAGTCACAATATTAACCACACTCTCCACAACTTTTAATTAAAACCGTAAGTTTCATGTCTCCTGAATGCTTCAAACACCTAAAACGTCAGCCCAAAGGCACCTGAAACATCACAACGATTAAAAAATATATTCTTACACTAACCCTTACCCTAGTAACAAAAGGATAAAGATCATGGATAAATATCAGTTTTCAGCATTTTCTTACTGATTCTTATATTTTCCCAGAGTTACTTTCTCAGAATAAATATGATAGTTTCCTAGAATTAGGGTAAAAGGAAATGATACAGTTTCTCTTAGAATTTCTCCCAGAACTAAAAGAAAAAATAGTATCTCAGGCCACCAATTTGGGGAGTCCTGATTCTTATTTGGGACCCCAATAAAGTGTCTCCCAACAGTATGGTACTTCAGAGGAACGTGACCTTGCTGAGGATGTGGAGGTCCATGCCTTTCACAGGGACCTTCCTTTCTGCGACCACAGGGTTTTCCTAAAGCGATGAGTTTCATTTCCTAAGAAACCACGAATCAAAACTCAGCAGTTTGCCATCCTCTTGGAGCTATTTGGCCAATTCAGTTTCTCCTGCCATGTTACTGGTTGATTTCCTCTTTATTTGTTATTGTGCACGAGTACAGCTTTCTATTTTGTCCCCAGAATTAGTAGATGTATTTAAAATACACTCTTCCCTCCTTACAAGGGTAGAGAAAAGTGCCCTTCTGTGCTTCATAAGCCAACGTATCTTTAATAGAAGAAGTATCACCCACATACAATACAAGGCGGCTATTAAAAATAATGTAACATGCAGTGCAGTGCTATCCGGTTTGCCCTTTTTGTGCAGTCTCCATCAACCTCTCTCTTTGGAGCTTCATTAGGAACTTATGGCCCTGCACAGATTCCATTTGTTTTAATTAATTATAGTTATTAGTCGCATTTGATATTCAGATTGTCTGGGCTTACTGCAGCTTCTCGGTCCTTTCATAACTACCCTGTGACATTCTAGGGATCATCCTTGTGTCTCACCGGAAAGGAACTTCCCTCCTACGTAAAGCTGTTCTCCAAAGAACTGCCCATTTCTTTCAGGGGAGACAGGTGCTGGAGACAAACTCTGGGTGTTGAGGGCGTGTGAGCCCTGGCGGTTGGACATGCACGCTGCGGCTGCTGCGGCTGCTGTGGCCACGGAGTGACAAACGTGGGAAAATACTTACTTCAAGTTGAGATGTTTGCATTAGCATTTCCACTGTAACTTGAGTATTGCTCAACTAGGGCATCTTGCCCTGATGTCAGCATTTTAAAAATACGTCCTGCACGACAACAGTTCAAGCTCTCATCTGGGCGATCATCCGCCTCATTTTCATTTTGTTTTATACTTGTAAAATACGTATACACATACACGATGCTGGCTGTTTCTCACTCATCTGCAGTCTGTTGGGTGAAGACTATAGAAGTCGGGCCGAGGCTACCACCCTAGTGAAGGGTTTCCTTTTCCTCCTCTCTTCAGGCTGCCGTCTGCTGGGGAATTATTGCCACCACAGAGAGCAGCGCTGAGAGTAACCCATAGTGACAGCTGCTTACAGTGGGTTTGCAGTGGAGAGCAGGGCCCCCTCTCCGGCGGCTTCTGCCCTGGACGGCCCCCCTGATGGCGTCTGAAGTGCGGTGGCCGTTTCCTGTGCCTGCCCTCGTGTAATTACGAGGTCGCACTCACTGTTTGTCTTCCCAGCAGAGAGACTCTCAGAGTCCCCGTCCTTTATTAAGTGCTAAGGTGTCTGCCTCCCTCGGACGCGCCCGGCAAAATGTTGGCTGCGCCGCGGGCGCTGTGCAGACCGTGTCTCCAGCCAAGCTTGATGCTCAGGCGTTCCCTCCAGCGGCAGCGTGGTAGGCCCCCGGGGAATACGGAAGATACTGATACTTTTAAAAGAGTTGTTAGTGGGAGCAGACACTGTCTGCGTGGAGTCCGCTCTGAGAAATCTGCCGTTCAGACAGCACCTCTCACTCCCCGAGTAACCCCGGTGCTCTCCCCCCAGTGCTGTCCCGCCTGCCCTACTTCTGCACACTTCAGGTCCGGTGCAGGTCCTTCCCCTGGGGTTCCAGGAGGGGAGGGCTCTTAGCCAGATTCGTCCACAATCGTTAGTAGGGATAACGACAATAATTATAACGATGGCCAATTTTCGAATTCCTACTGGGTGCCAGGCACCATATGCAACTCTTGACAGCTATTTTATCATAAAATTTGCATAACGGTCCCATGACATTTGTGTAGTTATTTGCTTCCTGTCACCTTTGAAGAAACAGAGATTCGGGGAGCTGAAGTAACTTCTCAGGGACTGGCTGGTGGGTGACAGAGCCGAGAGCCAGGCAGGTGGAAGCTGGTGTTTTGGGGAGCCAGGCTCTCTGCCAAAAGCCGCCCATGGTGGCTAGACCTGCCTGCTCCGAAGTCCAGTCAGTCTGGCTGTAGGTTAGGTGAATCCGTCAATGGGGCTAGTGAAGCCCTGTTGCCCCGCCCCCTGGGGCGTGGCTACAGAGTGAAATAGATGTAGACCAAGACTCTGTTGGAGGAAGGCTCCAGATGAAGTCACGTGTTCACAGTGGGGTTTGGTTGGCAAACTCACTTTGTCCTTCAAGACCCAGCTCCAGCACCGCCTCTCTTGAAAAACCTTGCGGACTGCCCGCCCCTCCATCTTTCTTCCCCAGGTGAACTAGATGTCTCTGTTCTGAGCTGGCCAGCCTCTAAGCCGATCCCTGAAGGCGCGCCCTCCATCGTCACGTGGTTTATGCACCACTCTGCCCCCACAGGACGGTGAGCTTCCTGAGTGTCTGGACCGAGCCCACCTCGCCTCTCTGTGGGTCTCCGGTGCCGTCACAGGACAGGTGGGGCTGAGCCGGGCTGGGCAGATGCCGATGGAACCGTTGGAGGGTCTGGCTGGGAGCTCATACATTACAGACGGCAGACCCTGGGTCAGGCAGTGTGGGAACCGGCGAGGGGCCCTGGTTTCGTCTGCAGCCTGCCTCCGCCTCCTCCTACGCACTAGACTCGATCCCTAGCTCACTGCATCCAGCCCTCCCCGCAGAGCATCCTCCCCGGCAGCCCTGAGCTGCGGGCGCCAATATTCAGGCACCATGCAGATGCCAGCCCAGGGAACAAGAGCCCTGCACCGTCACCTAGTGCGCCCATCACCCGTTAGAGAGCCCAGCCCCCTTGCTGGGGGCCAGCCAGCGCAAGGAGGAGCCACAGAACAGGCATAATCTTGAAGTGCCGCTGTCGTCAAAGTGGTCTTGTGGCAGGCTGGCGGGGGGAGCAGAGGAGAGGGCCAACCTGGCCTCTCAGAAGGGCCTCCCTCAGGGGACTGGGAGGAAGGGGTGTCCCTGCTCTTGGAGGGCTGTATCACCCTTCCCCCAGCCCTCCGCCTGCGTGCACTCCGCCTGTGTCTGGCGTCCTCTAAGCCAAGACAGAGGTGCTTCACAGCCATGTTCCTCTGACCTGCAGCACTCATCCTGGGAGGGGCGAGTGGGAGTCTCCTCCCCACCCCAGCCGTTCTTCCCGGCGCTCCTCTGTTTCCCCCACTTCCTTCTCCGCTCTCCCCCACTCCCTCCCCTTCTTTCCTTGCTGAGTGATGGCGTGGGACGTGAACTCGGGCAGAATGGGCTTCAAGTGCTGGCTCTGCAGCTCACTCCAGCTTCTCGGCCTCGGGCAAATGGCCCCACCTTTCTGAGCCCCAGTGGGCCGATTTGTAAACTGGGAAGAGAGCAGTGCCTGCCAGAGAGGTAGTGGGAACACGGTTTTATGAATAGCTAAGACCTTCAGGCAACTTCCGCAGGTGTGCCAGAAATGTACTTTGCTTATTTCTTAAATTGCTGAACTTAGTTTCTATTCCAAGTTCCTATTCTTCTTGCAGGGTCAGAAACGGAACTGAAATCTGTCAACTCAGGGCACCCCATCCCCCCAGTGTTGTCTGACACTTCCCGGGGCCTGGGAAGCACTCAGGTGTGGGGTGGGCTCCACCTGTTGTGTGCAGCCCATCATCTCTCCAGGCCGGCAGGTCACAGCTGGGCTCGCCAGCCTCAGCCCGAGGTTGCTGGCTCTCTGGGGCTCTCTGGGCTAAACCCCACTTGGGTGCAGGGGCAAGATTCTCCTGCTTACCAGACTCAGCCAAGAGAGAGGTCAGGGCTCCAAACCCCAGTCCTAGGAAACGTGCACAGGCTCATGGAGTGTGCAACATTTCTGCCATGGAGAGGGCTGGGGTGGGGGTGCTGTGATGGGGCCTCAGGGTCGTTTCCACTCTTTTAGGCCTGACTTGGGAGAGGGACAGAAGGCTCTCCTTGGCCCCCAGATTCCACCGCAGTCTGGATTTCAGTACTAAACAGGGACCGCCTGAGGGGGGTCCAGGACAAGCCCCTGTCCTGCCCTCTAACTGAGCCTTGTGTCTCACATTGGAGCCTCTGTAAGTCAGAATCCAAGAACTGGATGTGTCTGTGTCCTCTCTGCCCCAAGAGAGGAATGCTGCAGGTCTCGAGTGAGGGGTGGAGAGTATGGTCACAGGAAGTAAGCAAGGAAGCATCCACTGATCTCCTGAAGTTTTAAGTTGCTGCATTTCTGTGTCCTCTCCCAGGGTCAGCCCTCAGCATGATGGCCACCCCCAGCTCCCCCTTCCTTCCTGCCTCCCCTGCCCCCCGCTCCAGGTTCCCTCACTCTTCAGGCTCCACTGCAGCGGCGCCACCAGCAGTGGGGCGGGGAGGCCGGGAGCCGGGGGGGGGGCAGGCTCAGTGGGCTGTGCAGGGCGGGGGGCACTCCTCCTGGCACCATCACCCACCATCGCGCAGCATGGCGCTGCCCCCTCCCCTCTCTGCTCACTTCCCCTGGGGCCTTCAGTCTGCAGAAGCCACGGAGGGCAAACAGACCGTGTGCGTCCCGCAGGCTGGTGGGCATGGCCGCAGCCCCGGGCACTGTGGGAATGGGTGCGCACAGCTGCCAGGCAGAGGGCCAGGACACAGTGCCTGCCCTCTGCATCTCCCCCTTGGCTCCAAGAAGCGACACCGTACCTATATGTCCCCAGTGAATTGCCATGTCCCCAGAGAAACTACTAGAAGAAATCAGTTTCAACAGCAGAGGGAGGCCTTTGGGTCATACAGGGAGTGTGGGCTCTGGAGCCAGAGCATCCAAATTCAAGGCCAGCTCCACAACATGCTGTGTGACTTTGGGCTGGTCACTGAACCTCTCTGTGCTTTGGTCACCTCATATTAAATGGGGGAATCTTGACAGCACCTGCCTCAGGGGGTGCTGAAATGATTAAGTGGGACCAGACACGTGACTGGCACATGGTAAGAACTCCAGGATGGTGGCTACCCTCGTCAACATAAATATTGTACATTCTACGGAGAACAAGGAGGGAAGGGAACATGACCGACTCCTGGACATCAGTCCAGGGAATCGTGGATCCGTATTTTGCGCTTGTTAGAAAGATATGAGATTCCCTCCATGCTTTCTGTTCTCATCGCCCCAGCTATTCCACATATGTCCACCCTGCCACGCCAGGACGGCAGCTGTCCAGGGCCACCCCCACCCCGCCCAGCCCTGTGTCACCTCTCACTCTCACCTCCACCCCATCCTGCCCCATCCCGCTCTACCTGCTCTACCCTTGACTTCTCCGCCTCCCTCTACCCTGACCTTTGCCCTCCTGCCCCAGACTTTGCCAAGTCCAAACTTTTGTTTCTCCCCTAGGACTTTGGGTGGGGCTTGCCAGAGCCAGGCGCAGAGCTAGAGAGGTCATCCCCAGGGTTTCTTGCCCTTTGCCCCTTAGACTGTGAGTTCCCTAAGCCAGCGAGCACAAACATCTCCAACCCTGAGCCCTACTCAGGGTGTGGTAAACAGGAGGCACTCACTGAATGCACTCAGTGAATGAGTGAGTGGGTGACTGAACGACTGAAGGTTCGTGATGACGGCAGGATGACCCCCACATTTCACCGATCCTGGGGGCCTGCCAGGCACTACACCAATGCACTTGAATTCTTCTTCTCACTTATTAATTCTCGTACCAGCCCTAAGAAAGAGACACCATCCTTACCCCCATTTTACAGATGTTGAGACTGAGGCTGGGAGGAGTTAAAGCCACACCTCTGAGAGGACGGGATCGAGTCCATTGCTATGATCTTTCCTCCTTAGGACAGAGTTTTTAACCAGGTGTCCATGGCCGTGCCTCGGGGGGAGCATGGCGAACACCATGGAAGTTTGTGGAGAATGTGAGTGTGTGTGCATGCACGCACGGTTCTTTTGGAGGAGGCGGTTCACAGGTGTCATCAGGTGCTGGAATGCTTGTTCAGACATATTGGAATCCATTTATCTCTTTGCCCTTCCTCCGCCTGTCCATCCTCCTGTCCATTTCCAGAGGGCTGTCATTCAGTTGCACGAAGTACTTGCCTCGTGCCTGGCCTGCTGCTGGCACCCAGGACTTCTCTGGTCTCCCGACACATAGCGTGGCTTCAGATAATGAAATCCGAGATGCTCTGCAGCGTCCTCCCTCTCCCAGAGTCTGGGTAACTTGGAAGGGCTGTGCCGCTGCATCTGGGTGGCTGCGCTGTCTGAACTCCTCTCAGCCCTGGGGGTGGGGAGACTGTTCCAGCACTGGAGCATGAAGGGGGAGCCCTTGGGCACTGCAGCCGGTGGGGCCTGAAAGACAGGGCCTGTGTCCCGGCTTCCCCTGCGTCCCCTGCAGCCTGCACTAGTCTGCTCCCTGGAGGGCATGACCAGCCTGGACAGAGGAGAGCATGCTTGATGCGTGAGGCTCTGGCTCAGGACAGACCCTTCCAAGCCCCTGTCCTGTTCCAGGGTCTTTTCTCCTCCTGGGCAGCAGCTGGGAGGAGGTGCTTGCAAAGGAGCCCGGAAGGGGAAACCGAGGAATTAGGGTTAGCATTTTCTGAGCCAGGGCTGCGTCAGCTGGGGAGACTCTGCCGCGGCACATTTGTGATCACTCAAATCTTCAGCCTCACCCTACAAACGACATCGGTGGGATTCTTCTGCGTGTGGAAAGCGAGGTTTTCATAGGTCAAATAACTTGCTCAAGGTCACGACCCCCTCCACCCTGTGCATCTGAAGGCCGATGTCCCTGACTTGAAAACTATCCCTGCCCCCGCCCTCTGAGGACCTGCGTGCACGTGACATCATTTTGTAACTCCGTAATTTGCAAAGGTTGTCCTACTTGGTTTCTCTGAGCATCTTCCCCCCGCCCTTCTTTCTGTGCAGCCCGATGGCCTTTTGTCACAAGGGGGGGATTTGTCCTACACCACCATCTCTTGTGGCTCATTGTGGGTCCACATACTTAGAACAGTGCCTGGCAGGTAGATGGTGCTTCAGAAATATTTTGTTGAATGAAGGAATGAGTAACCAGGTGAGCCCCAGGAAACCAGCGATAGAGGGCATTTGCAGAGAGCTGTACAAAGAGATGAAGCACTTGCCTTTCCTCTGCCCCGCCCACTGCCCTCTGAGGGGGTCCTGCTCTCCGCTCCCAGAGGCCGCGGCCCTGGCCCTGGCCCAGGTGCGCGTTTAGTAAGAGAAGTGGGACTCGACTGGTCCCAGGGCTGAGCGGTGGTGGCCTTTCCCCTGCCCTAAATGATCTCAGCGTGAGGATTTGTGGAGCACCGAGGAAAACTTGGGCCAGGTGGAGCCGAGGTGGGGGGGCAGGGTGTGGGGTGTGTGTGTGTGGCGGTGTGCCTGTATTGCTTTCTAAACGCTCAGAGTCTGTTTGAGGAGGAGGCCAGACTCGTGCATGTGGAACATTTGGGAAACGGCACGAGACAGCAGCCAGCACAGTGCTGAATCGCACATAATCAGGTGCCAGCCGCATTCTCTTCCTTAACTAATCTGAGTCTTTTAATACCAGATGGGGACCCTGAGAATAGCTTCCCAACAAAACAGATGAAGAGCGAAGCCGGGAGCCAAGGGAAGGCTGCGGCTCGCTCACGTTCACACCACTCTACCCGGCACGGTGCCTGGCCCCCAGCACCGGCGGCAGCGGCAGCCCCCTCCGTACCCAGCCATGCCGAGTGCCAGGCCCCTGCCGAGGGCCTCACAGGCATCACCTGGCCACTGCTCACAGTGACGCCGTCCACCGAAGGTGAGGCTGGGGCTCAGAGAAGGTACTCAGCAGGCCCCAAGTCACACAGCTATTAAGGGGCAAAATCGGGATTTGAACCCAGATCCAGCCCCCCAGACCCAGGCCCTTAATCTGACGCTGCTGCCTCTGTGTGTCAGGGGACACATGGAGACCTTCCCTCGCTCACAAGGGTGGGAAGAAACTTGCCGGAAGGAACTGAGAGGCGGGAGGAGAGACTGAGGGACCAACGCAGCTGCGTGTTGCATAATCACAGAGCAGCATGTGTGTGCTGGAACGGGATCCCCACAGGCTCCTGACCGTCTCACCTCTGCCTCCCTGCACAGCCTCCCCGAGGGGCCCTAAGGGCTCCTACAGGGGGGCTCTCACAGCAGAGGGGAGGGAGGGCCTTGCCTCCCGAGACTCCTGAGGGCATGGACAGGTGCTGGGGGTATGTATCCGTCTGCTCGGGTGCTGGACCAAGATGCCACAGGCTTCAATGACAGACATGTGTTTTCCCATGGTTCTGGGTACGGCAAGTGTCCAGGTTGGTGTCTGGTGAGGGCTCTGTTCCTGGGCTATAGACAGCTACCCCTCCTCCCTCCTGTGTGCTTACAAGGCCTTTTCTCGTCATGTGTGGGGGATCAGGGGTGCCTCTCTGGTATCTGTTCTTACAGGAACATTAAGGACACTAGTCCCCGCCCTCACAACCTCACTGAACCTTAATTACTTTTTCAGAAGCCCCATCTCCAAACATAACCACACCGGGGTTAGGGCCTCAACATACAGGTTGGGGGGTGCACACACATTCAGTCTCTGAGTGGATGAGCTGGGGACTGAGCGTGAGCTCACTTACTTGATCGATTAGGAGGAGCCACGGCCATGGAAGCCCAGGCCAAATGGGGCTGGCAAGGCTGTGCTAGTGAGTACGCTGTAGTGGGTATAGTGGGTCCCATGGCCCCTGCAGCCAGGTGACTGAGGGGAGGCTCCCTGTCTCCCCACGCAGTTCTCTGCTCTGTCACAAGCCCCCAAGAGACAGGGAGTGGGTCTGCTGTCATCTTCTGCCTTGTCCTTCACGCTTAATGTGTATTCCTCCTTGGGGGCTTCTTCGTGCACATCCCGTAGGTGATGGGTGCTGCATCGTACGTAGCATGTGCCTGTTCATTTGCAGATAACACCTGCCACCCAGGGCATCTTCGGGAACAAGTGAGCTATTGTGCGTGTGAATATTTGGTACATGGTTGATGTATGAGTGAATGAATATTTGTTGAATGAATACATCTTCATTTGGGAGAATGTGCTTCTTCCTTAGAAGGGCAAGGATGATCTGGTCATCGTCAGTTTTTATTCACTGAGTCACTGAGCAAAGAAAATCTATTCATTCATTCGTTCATTCAGCACTGATTGACTGTGCACCTGTCAGAAACCAGGGGCTAAGCAGACAGCATAGAGCTAGATCAGCAGTGGTCCCTGCTCTTTGGGGGCACACCATGCAGAGGGGGAGACAGACAAGGAAAGGGGTAAGGTGTGCTGTGATGGGGGGAGCCCCACGTTCTGCAGGAACCCCAAGGTGGACACAAACTGGGGGGTTGGAGGGATTTCTGGAAGAATTGACACCCGAAGCACATCATCAAGGATGAGTGGCACGTCACCAGATGGAAAAGGTTGAGGGACATTCGAGGCAGAGGGACCAGCAGGTGCAAAGGCCCTGAGGCACATTTAGGGAGAGTGAAGGTCTGTGTGGCCAGAACCCCCAGGAGAGCACCAGGGAGCAGGGGATGGGCAGACGGAGCCAGGCTGCTGAAGGGCCTCACAGTGTGTGCGTAGGCAGTGTGGACCTTCTCTTGGTGGCTTCGCTTTATTCCCGCTGCTCCGAGGCCGCCAGCTGTGAACCTCTGGAGGCCTTCGACTCCCTCTGCTCTGTGAAATGGGGCAGTTCGTCTGTGCCTGCTTCGGAGGGTGCTGGGGAGGAAGGGATGAGAGAGCAGCATCCAAGCCTTTTCTAAATTCCCGAGGGCCAGTCCTGGGCTTCAGGCAGCGTGGAGATGATGGGGGCCAGAGGGTGGGGTGGCTTGGCGCTCCATCCGTGATCTGAGAAGGCTGGGCCGGCACCACCCTCACCCCAGCGAAGACACCTTCTCTGTTCCTTGACTCCTGGCCATCCTCATGGGTCCTCTCAAGTGACCTCTGGCTTTATCTGCACCCCTCCCTCCTTCCCCAGCAGGGGTGGGCAGGAGGGAGGCAGGGGTCAGCCCCTTCCAACCTTTCATCATCCAGAACTGCAGGCCTCCTGGATTAGGCAGCTGAGCGCTGGCAGTTAGGAGAGCTGAAGTTTTCTTTCCCAGAGGTGCTCTCCCAACTCCATAGCGCCCACATCCTCATGTGCCAGCAGGAGGTGGTGACAGAGCCCCGGCCTCTAAGTCCTAAATTCTGTATTCTGGCTGGGTCATTTCAGGTGAATGTCTCAGCCTCAGTTTCTCTCTACGGTGGTGACTAGACTTCATCTGCCTAACTCGCAGGGTGGGGGTCACATGGGGGTCATGTGGGGGTCATGTGGGTCGTGTGGGTCACACAGCAATGGGCAGTGCAACCAGAAGGGGGGATGTTTGCAGTGCACCTTTCCCCTTACACAAAACAGGACGTGTTTGGACTTGAGGAAGCATTACGTGCAGCATAGGTAGAGAAAGTCACTCAGGCCCCTAGCCAGGTCGCAGGACACTTGTGTCCCTGAAAGGGCAGCTAGTGGGCTGGATGAGGGGAAGCAGCTCCTGAGGGTCCCTGCACCCTTGGGGAGTGCCCGTGTGCATGGTGGCTTCTCTTGGTGGCTTCGCTTTATTCCCGCTGCTCCAATGCGTTTTGCATCGACTCTGGCTGCACCTCCTGGCCTGGGCACCTGTGTCTCATGTGGGGCCCTGTGGATGCGCCTATGGGTGTATTGTGGCTGTGTGAGTCTGTGTGCACCACGGCAGTGCCTGCGTGGGCTGGTGGGACCCATACCCATGTGTTCGTGTGACATGTGTGCGCACTTCTAAGGCCACATGTTGCAGGACCCCATGAGTTGCATACTCGGTGTATAGTGGGGACCCAGGCAGCTCCCATTTGGGGAAGGGGTAGCTGGTCCTTGGGCTACCAGGAAGTGTGCCTTGCATTTCAGCACCCCAGGGGGCTGAGGAGAACCCATAGGGGTGGACCCCAAGTTTGCCCCTTTGCATGAGAAGCTGAAACTGGGGTTCTGGCCTGTGTGATGTGGAGTGAGAACCCACAGCCGGCAGACTGCTTCCTAAATTCAGCAGGAACTCCAAGTCTGCCCCAAAGCTGATGGCTGATCAATCTGGGTGGGGGGAGGAGAGTGAAGGAGGGAGGGAGTCAGGAAAGGAACAGCAAGAAGAGAAAGCAAGGGCCCAGAGGGGTGCAGGACTCTTTTGCTGTCCCCTGCTCTCTGTCACTGGAAGGTGGCCCTGGCCTTGGAGGGGCAGGAGGGCCCCTCATCCACCTCAGCCCAGTTGGGTGCACGTTTTTCACCCCTCCCTGGTAGGGCACACTTTTCCCTCCACCCGGTGAATCCAGACAGTGAATGAAGTAAGGTTTCCCTTGCAGTCAAGTAAAATAATGCAGCGCATACACATTTATCCCAGAAGCAATCTGCTGCCCCCTGAATCCCACCCATGAGCCAGGTGCTTGGGCCGGGCCTGGAGCGCAGCCTCTGGGAGTCTGCACACTTCTCTCACGCGGGTGTGAAGGGGCGTGGGCAGCAGCGGGTCCCCAGCGCCCCCCTTGAGCTCCGGGCGCCCGGCCCCACCCCGCCCCGCCCCACCCCCCTGAGGTTATCCACCCACCGGGTGCTCTCTGCGTGGCTCAGGCTTGCCGCCAGCGGGCGGGCAGCGGGCGGGCAGGCGCGCGGCTCTGCTCCGCGCGGTCCCGGCTCTGTTCATTCATGATTGGTACTCGGCCCCCGGAGACCCAGCCGGAGCGCCGGGAGGGGAGCAGAGCGTGCGGCAGGAGGGGCGGGCGGAGCGAGGCTCCCGCACCGCACACGGAGCTGGTTCCGTAGCCTCGGCCGGGCGGGCGGGTGTCCGCCCCGTGTCCAGTTCCAGGCAGGCTACGAGGCACTGTCGCCGGCCCTTGGCGAAGGAAGCAGCCGGGCCGGGGTCCGAGGGCTCTCGGGCAGCCGCTGGCTCTGTGAGTCAGTGCATGTGCGGGGCTGAAGACGAAAAGAAAGGGCTCCCCAGTGCCGGCCCCACGCTCGCTGAATACCAAGCTGCAAGCAGGCTGCTGGGCGCTTTTTTCCCCCTCCAGGTCGGAGTGGAGGATCCACACTGATTTCTTTCCAGGGGAGGGGAGGGGCAGGGCCCGGGGTCCCAACTCAAGTCTCGGCTGCAATGGGGGCCGTCATGGGCACCTTCTCTTCTCTGCAAACCAAACAAAGGCGACCCTCGAAAGGTAAGATGCCTCCTTCTTCCTTTTGTTCCCCTGGCTGGGTTTGGGGGTTCTCAACGCTGAGCTGGGGTGTGCCACCTGACTCCCTTGGCCCAGGCGTCCTCCTCCATTAAGAGCAGGTCCACGCTTCAGTATCCAGAGGAGTAAGAAGCCGGTGGGAGAATTGGTGTGAACAGCCGTGAAGGCACAGAGGAGGGCGCCAGAGTGGGGGCGGGTGCCTGCTTCCTGGGTGATGTGCACCAGGACCCTCCTCCTGGGCAACCCCTAGGAGCAGAAGGAAGGGGCAGATTCACAGTGTGTGTGTGGGGGGGGGGTGACTGAATTGTCGAGGGTGGGGGTGAAGTGTTAGGAGGCTTTTCCCTTTCCCACTGCTGCAGGTGATTGTATGACTCTGAGCACCCAGAGAGGGTGACCACACACTCCCCACTCCTCCGGTGGCGATGCTGGTGCAGACCTGGGAGCCCGTCGCTAGGAGAGGGTGCTCAGCCTGCCCGGCCCAGAAACCCTCTGCAAGCCAAAAGGAATCAGCTGCTGCCAGGTGGTGCACCTCCCAGGGCTCACATCCTGGTGGCTCAGGGAGCCTTAGGAGACATGGCATCGCACGGGGGTGCTGCCGTGCCCTGGGAGCCGCTAGGAGCCATGGGCACTGCCAAGGTGTGGTAGGGAGCTGAGCATCCACCAAGGACCTAGAAAGCACAGTGTCCCGGAGCCCCTCCTGCCGGCCCCTGCGCCACAGCTGCCTTTGCCCAGCCGAGAAACGCTCTCTGTCCCTAGCGGGGCCGTCGTCGGGTGGGTCCCGTGAAGTTGGGACAGACGTGTGTTGTGCCAGTGGGGACTATGCCGGCCTCCCATCCAGTAGTTAGGAAGTTGGTGGTTGGCAGACAGAGACTGGATACTGTTAGGAAGAAGATGATGGTTTCGGTTTGGTTTTGTTTCACGCTCAACTCCTGTCGTGGGTGGTCAGGGGGGATTTTAGTAACCCGACACTGACAACTTCAAGTTCTCTGTGGAAGCCCAGGTTCTGGCATGAATCCCTCCCTCTGTGGCCTCAGGCAACACCCTTCACACCTTATGCTAGTGATCAGATGTGTTAGGATAATAGCGTACCCCAGGGTGCACCCCAAGAGGCTTCTCTTAGGGCTTTGGTTGGTCTCGATGTATTAGGGGAGTCCGCCTCACAGAACCTCCCCCCCGCCCCCGCCGAGTGACCTGTCTTCACTGGGTCCAGGCATCTGGCCCAGCCCCAGAAACATCAGGCTGGCTGCACCCTGAGGGGTGAGGTCTCTGGGAAAAGATCATCGGGGACGAAGCAGGGCTGGTGTCCACAGCCTAGAACGGGGAAGAGGCTTCGGCCTTTTTATCCAGCTAAACTGCACATCTTCCCAGCAGGGAAGGGACTGGGTGCCCTCTCAGCAGTCCTAGGCAGGACCAACAGGTCCGAGAGCCTTGGCCTTGATTGACATTCAGAACCCTCCAATACTGCTTGACTGGGGGCAAGGTTCAGCCCCGAATCTCCGTCCCCCACCCATCATCTGTCTGTCTGACTTCCACGCATCTCACAGGCCAGCAGACTGTGGGGACAAGGATCTCAGGTGTTTGCTTTACATTATTTTCTATGCCTGTGGCGCTTTTGGGAGGCAGCTCCACATCTAGCAGAGTCTGGGTGTGAGTCCCTCCCTCTGTCACCTCAGACAAGTCCCTTCACCTCTTTGAGCCTCAGTTTTCTTATGCATAAATTGAATGAGAATACTACCTCCAGGCAGGAGCCCGGTTGTGTGGGAAAGTGGGGGGAGGGAGGGCCCTCACAGACTGCTGGCTGCAGCCACCAGGGGCCCAGGAGGGCTTGTTGAACGGATGTGAAGATCAAATGGATGATGGATATGGAGCTCCGTGTGCAGGGCTGGGCAAAGACTTAGCGCTCAGTCATGGCTGTCGACCCTTCTCTTCTCCCACACAAAACTGCAGGTCACCCCAGCTGCATCCCCAGGGATTCCCAGAGGCCAAAGCTCTTTGCTTCTCCCTCCCAGGATTCTAAGAAAGAGGACAGAGGGCTCCGGCGTTCAGTGAGCTCCTACTGTGTGCCGGACCCAGTGCTGGGTGCTGTATCTGTGTGCATTCACATTTAGCTGTTGCAAGCTGCCCGAGCCCTGAGCGGCCGGCCCCGCCGCGCAAAGCCCCACCGCACTGCTGGCTGTGAGCTCCCAGGCGTTTGCCCTGTAGCAGAGGCTGATTTTCCCGTCTTGCCCTCTGGAAAGCTAATGTGCAGAAGACCCTTCCTGCAGAGAAGCAGGCGGCTTGGAAACTGGCCGGGAGAGACGAGCGTCCCCCTCCGGGACCTCAGTTTCTCCTTTATGAAAGGAGACAGTTATATTAGACATTTCCTCAGGTTTCACCCGGGTCTCAGATTTGCGGGGTTGTATTGCTGATGCTCTCACCAGAGCTGCAGATGTGATCTCTGAGACACCGGGCTCAGATCTAATGCGATGCAGTCAGAGAGAGTGGAGGAGATTTGTCTCTTGGTGGTCAGTCCCCCTGCTGGGTTCAAATCCGGGCTCTGTCACTTCCTAGCTGTCTGACTAAGGCTTATTTTCCTCAACTGTAAAACAGGGACAGTAGTGGTTACCATCTTATAGCTGTGTGGTGTGTGGATTTCAAGGATAACAACACAAGCCAATTCTTAGGCCAAGCTCTGCTACATAATAAGCGGTCAGCATATTTTAGCCACTGTGAAATTTATGGCTCTCCCGTTTGGGGCTTCCAAATGCCTGGAGTGAGGCCATCCTGGAAGTGGTCAGTGCCTCTGGGTGTCCGGGCAGCTCATTTCTGGAGCGCCCATCAAGTCCTGCCGAGGTGACCGGGACCCAGAACCCCGTTGCTGCAGCCCCTCCCGACCTCTGCTGCTGCTGGCCGTGAAAACATTCCGGCCTGCTCCGTAAATACCCTGCATGTTTTGAAAATAGGATTTTGTAACACTCATACGTTTTTAAAATGGAGCAAAAGGTGTATGTGATTAGTGCTGGGAGAGGGGTGAACCTGCCCACCCTGGGCATTCAGGGAGAGCGTCCTGAAGGCAGCAGAAATCTGAAGTAAGCGGAGAACCATGTCATCGAGGAAGGGCATTCCAGCATATTCTCTGTTTCTGTTTGCGGTCTCGGCCTTCAGTTAAGGTGGTGAAAACCCTGCTTTGGGGGACGCAGCCTCTGCCCCCTAGTCCCAAGCAGAATTTCCAGCTCCAGTATTTTTGCATGTGCTTAGCATACCAAGGACAGTGCTCTGGGCTTGGTGGGCTGGTGGGAAGGGTTGGGGTGTTGGAGTCACCAGAGGAGGGAGTGCAGCTGTGGCAGCTGGGTCTGTGGGGGGAGGGGCAAGAGTATTGAGGGAGAACATTGCTAGAAAGACCCCTCCCTGGGAAATAGCCCCATGTGGCGGCGGGGGCTGGGCTATCCCCCACGACTGAATGGAGCATTCAGTACCTTCTGGAAGGGCCGAGCACGGGGTCTCCAGAACGCTCACTGAAGAGACGAGCAGACAAAATCCCACGGCTATTCAATGCTTTTCTAAGGCCACATGGCCAGTTAGAGACAAACTTGGGACTGGTCCCCTGGCCCCTAGGCCAGGGGGCGTTCGGCGAGGCTGGTTTTGGGGCCTGTTGGTGGGGCAGCATGTTTAGCTAGGAGCTCTCTGGGAGGCCAGCAAGAGGCAGCGAAGTGGACAGAAGCCATTTTTCTGCCGTTACAGTGTCCCGGCCTCCAGTGACACTGGGCAGGCCATCTCCCCTTGGAAATGTGGCTTTCCTCCTGTCCGAAAGAGGCGTACTGGTTTGCAGAGGCATCCGCGCCTTGGGCATTGTCCGTTGCTGCATTTCTGTCCATCCCTTTAACTCTGTTTCATCCCTTCCCCACCCCCACCTCTTTTTCCAATAGTTAAAATTCTGCCCACATTCCAAGACTTCACTCAGCTGTTTCCACATTCTGGAAGGCTTCCCCAAGCCCCAGAGAAAAGTGACTCCTTCCATCTAAATTCCTAAATCTTTTAAGATGTATTTCTCCTGACTCTCAAGTGGTGCTTTGAGTTGTGCTGGTGCAACGGATGGTGGTTTTAACCCTCGTTTCACCCCAGAGTGTCGGCTTCTTGGGGGGAGCTTGTCTGAATCATCTTTCACAGCCTGCCGCTCGGTGCCGTGCATGCAGCAGGTGCTCCATAAATCTTTTCTGGAAGGAATTATGAATAATGGGATGGTTGGCTGCTCTCTGTGTTTTCCTTTAATTGCAGACCCCGCAGGAAAAGTTAGTACCCCACTGGAATTCCAGTTACCCGCCCTCTGCCTGGAAGGAATTCTGTTATCTGGTCTGCTGGCTTAGAATTGGCTTTGTCTCCGAAATGTTCTGAATCTGTTTACTGTTCAGCTGGGGAATGCCGATACCAGGGCTCCTAGTCCCCAGCCCCCTGACGGTCACAAAAGTAGCCCCTGCCCAGGGCCCGGCACAGTTCTGGTCCCTCAGTTCCAGAAGGAACTCAGTGGAGCTCCAGGCGAACGGAAAGCGGGAGGCGGGGGAGACAGAGACGGAAGTGAAGGGGCTGCTGCCTAAAACCAGTGCAGATTCTCATCCCAGCACCTGGAAAGCAACCAGAGACTCAGACCTGTTTGCATACCCAGAAGGGCTTTGCTCGGTGAATGCTTCCTACGTGCTCGAGGGAATAAGGGCGTGGAAAAGTGAGTGATGGAGTGAATGGGGGAATCAATAAACGTCGTGTGAAATGTGTGATAGCAGGAGTGATGGAGGAAATGAGTGTATGAATGAGTGACCATATGCATAACCTAATGAGGAGCGAAGCCCTCGAAAGGCTGCAGTAAAAGACTTGTCTTTGCTTGGAGAGCATTAGTGGTCATGCTCCCAAATCTTGGCTGTAAGCCCCTCTGCTCCCTGCCTCCCCCCAACAGCCATGAGACGTGGAAGGAGCTGGTCGTGGAGAAAGGCCCGGTACAGATCATAGTAAACTTACATACAGCAGGTGCTTCTTAGAAAGCTAGAAATGATAAATTCAGTCAAGAAGAATTCTGGTGATGTTTTCAATACCAGCAGACATGTAGTGTCTTTGGTGGGAAGGTGGGAAAGGGTCTCTAAGCTTTCACTCTTTTAGTGGAGTCATTAAAAAAAACTAAAGTGACCTGGCTGGTGTGGCTCAGTGGATTGAGCACTGGCCTGCAAACCAAAGGGTTGCTGGTTCGATTCCCACTCAGGGCACATGCCTGGGTTGTGGGCCAGGTCCCCAGTAGGGGGCACCTGAGAGGCAGCTACACATTGAGATTTCTCTCCTTTTCTTCCTCCTTCCCCCTCTCTACAAATAAATAAATAAAATATAAAAAAAAAAAAAACTACTGTGGGGACTGACTCAGAAAGGCCTCCCTGGCATTTCAGGGTCAAGTTCACCTTGTCTGGGTGGGATGAAGAGCCTGTGTGTCTGTCCTCCCCTTCATCTGCTCACTAAGCCGCTCCTTCCAAGTCCTTTCACGTGGTTTCCCTGACGTGATCTCTGCTCAAGGTCCACTCTGGCTTCCCCACTCTCCCCACACCTCTCCCTCCGTATCTGCCTGGTGAACTCCTGCACATCCTTCAAGAGCTCATTTAGTATCCCCCACACACACACACTCACCCCCCCGCTCCTGCTGGCAGAGCCCCCTCACCCCCCCACCCGCTCCCCCACCGCTGTAGTGCTCCCCTTGCTCCAGTCTCACACATGGCGTGTGTGTGGGTTCACACGGTTCTCTCTCTGACTGGCTCCAAGGGAATGGGTCTTACTGCAGGGCCTCTGCACGGCCTGACCCAGGGTTCAGATTTGAGGGGTGTCAGCTGTGTCGGTGGAAGTGAGGGTGACTGGCCCAGGGTGGGTGCCTCGGGGGGCCCAGAGCAGTGCAGGAATGCAGGTCTGCTGGCAGGGAGAGGCACCGCCAAATTCTGCACGATGACCCTGTAGCTGAAGTCCCTTCCCAGTCATCAGGCAGAGAGGAAGTGGTGCTCAGGAGAGAGAGACAGGGAGAGGGTCAGGGAGAGGGTGTGTCACACTCAACCTGAGAGCTCTGGAACCTGCAGAGGAACTTGACTTATCTTTAAATGCGTCACCTCTCTCCCAGTAGCATCTTAAATAGGTCACCTTCAGGGAGTTGCCGTGGTCAGTTGGGATGTACTAGCTTGCTGTGCACGGGCCATGGGAGCAGGGCTTTGGGTTGGTTGTAACGGAAGGCCCCTGGGGCGGGCAGTGGGGGGAATGAATGGGAACTGCACTCCAGTCAGGGACCCAGGACCAGGACTGTGTAACAGTTACAACCCCTTAGTTAAAGGAAGAGGCTTGGATTCATACTCTGGCTCTGTGACTAGCTGCACCTCTCTCTGAGCCTCAGTCTCGTCCTCTGTAAAGTGGGGATGATGACAGTGTCTCCCTCACGGGGCCGTGTGAGGGCTCAAGGAGGGAGTGGGCGCATCTTCACTCACAGGGGGGATGGTTCTAGCAGCTCGGGTCACACTGGCTTCGCTGCGGCCCCTTGTCCATCTCGGGGCAGGATCCTTTTTCCTCCATTGCCCCATCTGTACGATGCTTCTTGTAGTCCCTCGCTATCAATCTCTGTCCCTTCGAACTGTGGCCTCTGATCCCCTCTCCCTCGGACCCAGAGCCACCAGAGCCCTGAGCAGCTTCTCTGGTGACTCCTATGGGGCGCTGACAGTTTCAGATGATGGAAGACATTCCCATCGGTGGGGTAGGAACATGTGGATCATCTTCCAATAACGGTGATAATGATACTAATACTAACAACAGCTAACACCGATCAGGCCTCTTCTCCGTGCCAGACACCTGGCTCTGCCCTTCTCTTGTGTTTTTTTCTTAACCCCTCCCGGCCCCAGAGGACAGACCCCGCTCCAGTTCCCACTCTGCAGATGGGGACACCGAGGCTCTAAGAAGCGAGTGCCTCGGCCAGGGTCGCACAGCTTGTAGTGAGCAGTGCCTGCTTCCGGCTGATTCCAGGACCTGAGTGGTTGCACACCATGCCAGCTCCCTCCCACCCGCCACGGCCCAGCCCGGCCTGGAGGAGGAGCAGCCGAAATGTGGCGCACGGAGGCTGGGGGGAAGGCATGCGGGGAAGACGGAAGCTCCTCATTCACCGTACTGAACCACCCAGCCATCTGCGGGCCTTAGGCAAGAGGCTTTTAGCCCCATCTCGAAGCAGCCCTGGATCTGTTTCCGCTTCATCTGACACTGCAAGGGCCCGGATATGAAGTGATTGAGGGCAGAAGGCCAATTAGCAAATTCATTAATATGATTAAACATCTATCTTCTGCTCTGCTCATTTATGGGAACTAAATTTTCCTCCCTTTGTTACAACCGTCGTTGCCTGTCAAGGGAGGATCCAGCGCTTAACTATCTCCACGAGGGTTGGAGTCTCCAGCCTTCGGAATCAGCCACCAGATTGGGTCAATGTTTTCCTGTGGTCCAGAGGGGCAGGGAGGGGCCAGGCGGTCCATGAGTTGTCATCATTGCAAGGGAAACAAACCCCAGAACTTGCTGGTGCATCTGCCTCCTGCTCTCTCATGAGCTCCCTTCGTCCTTAGCCACATGCTGGCCTAAATCAGAGCGCACAGATGCGTGTGCGGTGGCGGATGTGGGCAGGTACCCTCAGACCCAGATGCGAAAGCGGGCTCTGCATAACATTGGCTACGTGACCTCAGGTGGCCTCTGCGATCCTTCCTTTCCACATCCAGAAGATAGGATGTTGGTAGTGATTTCCTCCAAGGTTTTTGCAAGGATTAAATGCAATAGTGCACATAAGATACAGCGGTCGGATTATGGGGAGAATGCAACAGAAGTAAGTTTTTACTATCTGGAACTGTGTTGCTCGAACTGAGATCCCGAGACCCGCGGCCTTGGCATCACCTGGGGCTTGTTAAAAATGCAGTCTCCAGTTGCATGCATGTGTATATATTTATAAGAGATATATATTTTTATAAGATTCTATATCAAGCTGGAAGGGACTTTTGAAGGCTTCTGGTTCAAGTTTCATCTTATAGATAACAAAACAGTCCAGAGAAGGTGAGTGGTTTGTCCACAGTCACACAGCTTGAGTGTCAGACCTGGGGTCTGAACCCCAAGCTTCCCTAGTCCCGCTGGTCATTGTGTGAATTGCTGCGAAGTCAGATTTCTCTGGACAAGCATTTCTGCAATTGAGATGTTCTGTCTTTTCTTTTTTCTTTCCTTTTCCTTTCCTTTCCTTTCCTTTCCTTTCCTTTCCTTTCCTTTCCTTTCCTTTCCTTCCTTCATTTCTTCCTTCCTCCCTTCCCTTTTTTCTTTTTTAAAACCAGAAGAACAGGACTATGTATGCCCATTACATTTTAATTTATGTAGGAAAACCTGACTCTTGATTCTACAGCCATCCCTTTACCCCTCCGAGTTCTGAAGGCATAACAAGTAGGCTTTCTGGGCCTTCATCTAAGTTCTTCTAAGACCACAGAGCAGGACAGGGTGCAGGGTGGACTAGAGACCTCTCTCCACAGGGGACCCCACTGGCAGTGCTCAGAAGGGCAGAGCAGGCTGGCGGCCTGGTTCATGTGCAAAGGCTTTGTGTGGGACTTGAAGCTGGAAGAGTTGACAGAAGTTAGTGGGAGTCTGGCGGACAAAGGAAGAGCGGGAAGCATGAAAGTCAATGCCTTTTCCACGGGGCCTCGTAGACCCTCTTTGTTGGAAACGAACAGTCCTCCTGATTATTGTAGAAAGTGCTCTGCCCTGTGCAGTGAGCGGGGCCAGGGAGCTCGAGGAGCAGGTAGAAGTTGGAGAGAGGGGAGCATTACCGGAGGAGGAGGGGTTCGGGCTTCTGAGAGCCTTCTGCCTCCCACACCCTGCTGCCTACCGACTTCGCCTCCTTCCGTTTTTCCAGTGGCCCTGTGCCGGCCACATCGCTATTCTCACTTGGCAGACTGGGAAACTGAGGCTCAGGGAGGTTCTTTGAGTGTCTAGAGATTAAAGAGCAAGGGTTGAAGCATAGCTGATCCCAAGGCCCCCCACCACATGGCCCCCTTCTCCAGCCAGAGGGCACCATGCAGGCCTCTGGTGCCCAAGAACAGGCCTCTGGTCCCTAAGAACAGGCCGCTCCACTACTGCTAGCTGCCTAGCTCTCGGGACACAGACATGACAGCCACTGGCCTCCTCCTGGCACCAGCAGGCCCTTACTCACCCCGGCCCTGGGTCCAGAGGGGGAGGAGGCCTCTGGTGGCTGCTGGGGGAGGGTCCCCAAGGCCCGCAGCACCCAGCTCACCAGGAATCAGTGTAGAGACCCCCACATGTGGCTGGGGGCCGCTGCAGGCGCCCATCCTTCCCATCCTTCGCTCTGGGCCGGGCCAGCTCCAGCCTGGTTGGGACTCTCAGCACCAAAGGCCCTCAGGCTACATGGCGAAGCCCCCACCTCCATGGCCCCACCGGCTGCCGCTCAGACGATTCAAAACAGAAACAGTAAAGCAAGCCCAAGAAGTCTGTCGAAATTTGGATTTTTGCCATGATGACTACTTTGCTGGGTTTTTTAAAAATGTACTTCCATGACACATTGTTTTTTTTTTTTTCATGATTTTTGATGCTTCTCCTTTGTCGGTGCTTTAGCCCGCTCTCGGACGTGACTTTCGGGTGTTTCCACGTCCGAGTGGGACCAGACAGGAAAAAGGAAAACACGGATTTTTCAAAGTAGGTGTATTGAACACCTACTGTGCGCCAGGCTCTGTGCAAGGTGTTGGCAAATAGAACAACAATCACGAAATATTTTTAAAGATCTTAGAGTAATAGAAAAAAAAGAACAGTAAGAAGAAAGGACAGTTATCTAGGGTAGGGCAACAGGCTCACAGGTGTGAGTGTGCTTCAGTCTTGTACTATTATTGATACCTGATCGTATTATTTTCCACACGAGCAGCCATAAACCTGTTTTTGCCGCCCTGTGTGGTACTTTATGCCAAGTGCTATCCTAAGTGCTTCTGATACATTAGTCGAATCCTCATAGCAACCTATGAGGTCGGTGCAATGATTGCCCCCAGCTAGCTGTGAGATCTCATACCGTGAGAAGTGAGCTCCCCCACCATTCTCTAGGCGAGGAGACTGGCCCTGGGGAGGAAATGACTTGCCAGAGGCCCCCACGTGGCCAGTGGGAGAACCGGGATTCACCCCGGCCCCGACTGACAGAGGCTCCCTGCTGTTTGATGCCCTCCCAGCGTGCGTGCTGAGGAGGGGCGGGAAGACCTGGGACTAGAGATGGAGTACTGGATTGTCAGGACCGTGTCAGGGCACCCCGTCACTCCCCACTTCCTGTTACATCCCTACCCCCTTGTGCCACCTCCCTTGCATCTCTGATTCTTCCTGGCCGTCCAGAACAACCACACTGCACATCGGTCCACGTCGCATAGCTTGTAGTGCAGCCGAGCCGGGCTCCCATCTGCATCCTCTGAGGAAGACGCTGCTGGAGGGGCCAGTTATGCAGGACACTGTCTGTGCTGGGGTTTGAACCCAGAGGGTTTGATGCCAGGGCCTGCACACTTAGCCACCAGGCCAGGCTATGTCCAGGCACCTCACTGTCCTGAGCTGCAGATTGTGCCACGCTTTGGGGACGGGGGGCAGGGTGCTCAGTCGGGGACCCAGCATCTCTGCCTGAGGGGAGGCCTGAGAGAGGCGGCGTCGGAGTCTGAGAACACAGCTGGGCTTGGCCCTCACAGGAGTGCAGGTCGGTGGTGCTCTGGGCAGAAGGAGTGGCCCGAGCAGCCAGCAAGAGGTAGGCAGCAAGAAAGGAGAAGGAGTAAAAGAAATGACAGTGATGTTTCACCCTTTTGTGATTTGGAGGATGTCAGTAGAAAGGCAGCCGTTAGAAATGAGAGGGGACAGAGTAGTGGCAGAGACCAGTTGGGCTGTCCACACTTAGGAAGGTGGCAGAGGGACCCGGGAAGGTAGGGGAGAGCAAGGGTGAGGAAAGGAAGGAGGAACTGGGATTGGGACTGTCCCCTTTCACCCCTGCTGTGTTTCCCCAGAAGTCTCCCGGGGACCCCGGCAGCCCACACCCCCTGCACCCCCTCTCCTCCTGGGGCACTCACGGTGTGTGCTGCGTGGTCTAGCAGTTGACTGCCTGGAATTGCCCCACTGTCACTCCCTGTACTCTGGCCCTGACAGGTCAGTCAGACACACGTCCCCGGAGACCAGGGCCTTTCCTTCTGCTCTCCTGAGCTTCTCTGAGGAGCCCAGCACAGCTCGGGCACGTGGTTGGTACTTGGTGCCTTGGTGTGATGTCTCCCAGAGATGCACGAGGACTTAGGACTTGGAGTTCTCCAATTAGGATTAATGCAGCAAAGAAACTTGGGCACAACTCTGAGCCCCCCGCCCCCACAGCACATCCACAGGGTCTGAAAATCCACGATTGTGGTTTTAGTGCAAAACTTACCACCTTGGAGGCTGTTGCATAGCAGCTCAGAATTGCTGGAGGGAGAGAAAAAGGTGTGAAGTGTTGGGTGAAACAGAACCAAAGGCCGGTCCTAGCTCACCTTTCAGAGCCATGTGGTGAAGCAAATTGTTCAACCCCCATCTGCACGTCAGTTTCTTCCTCTCTTAAACAGCAACAATCATCATGACAGCAACTCCCTGGATTGTTGCGGGGATTAAGTGAGATAACGCGGCTGGAAGTGCTGGGTAAACGAAAGCAATGTGTGAGCGTGGGTAGCAACATGTAGCTGATAACGACCATAATGGCAGGAGTGATTTCGACAAGCATGGTGCGGAGCTCGGGGATGAAGGTGGGGACGAAGGTGGTGCTGGCGGTGGCGGCTGCCATGGTGATGGGGACAGGGGGTAGGTGGCATCTGTGGTGATGACTGTTGTAGGGATAATGTTGGCAATGACGGAAGTGGTGGCGATGGTGACGATAGTAGTGGTGTCCATGGTGGTAACGGTGCTGTGGAGGCCCAGTGATGCTAATGGTGACATGATTATCATGGGGGGGGGATAGCGGTGATGGTAGGGTGGTGGCGGTGGTGGTGGTGACAGGAGGGGTGAGACTGGCACTGGTGGCGTTGGCAATAGTGACATTGGTGGTCGTGGTGGCGGTGGTGCCAGTGGACTTGAGCCCTTTGTCCAATCTTTATTCTTTGGCCAGGCTGCACGGAAGGGTTTCTGACCCCTAGAATTTGAATTCCCCCGGGAGATCTGTCCGCAGTGAGGAAGGAAGAACAAGACAAATCAGCTCACCCTCTAGATTTCTCTTCCTACCCGTGGTGACTGCGTTCAGAAATGATTTTACCCAGCTGCCTTCTTGACACTGCCCCCCCCCCAGAACGCTGTAGTGCCAGGCACAGACCAAGGTCAGATTTCAATAGTATTTGTGGGGAGACAGGACAGACTCGCAAAGGAAACCGGAGGTGCTGTTGTTCGAACTCACCAGAGTTCAGTGTCCCGTCTCCCGAGGTGCTCAGTCTCTCAGCCAGCTTCCCGTCACATCCGCACATCCGCACATGCCTGTGTGCAGAAGGTGACCAGCGTGGGCGGTGCGGCACCCTCTAATCCAGGGAGCTGGGAAGATGGCCGGGGGTGGGGGGTCCGCTAAGCCTGACTGCCTTCCGCCCCAGTTCTGTGCTGACCCAGCACAGGGAACAGCAGAGGAGACAAGTCCCACCGGCTGCTTCCTTCCGGGCCTCCCTCCTCAGAGCCTGCCCTCTGCAGCAGGAAGAAGAGGCAGGTCCCCCCCTGGAGGCATTCTTCTGTTCTTTAGGCAGTAAGTCCCTCCTCCCCACCCCTCCACCCCCGGATCCCCATCCTGGGAGAGATTACAAGAGGGGCCTCACGTTCAGTGCCTCCACAGCCCACCCACTACTACCCCGGGCAAGCGAGAGGCACCCACAGGGCCTCTGTTCATGGCGGGAAGGGAGTGATCACATGCTGACATTGTAGGGTCCGGTGGCTTTCAGGGACTGGCACCAAGTCAGGGCTCAATAAATGGAGGTGGTTCTGAATGTCAGTAGCATTTATTCTCACTCACTGGTAGAGAGAGTAATGTAATAAGAGGTAAATAATGCCAGATTCCAGCCTTTGCACATGTCTGTCTTTGGTGGAACACGTGTGGTGTGAATCCCCGGGGCCTGGAACTGTGTGTCCAATGGCAGGGTGGCGGGGGGTCCCCTGAATGGGTCGCACGTTGTCGGGTTTGTTGAGAAAGATGTGGTTGGCCTGTAGGCCTCTGGGTCCACATGTCATTCTGTTGAATAAAGAATAAGATTTGAAAACCTAGAGTCTCTGATTTTACCGCCCCCCCCCGCCCCACCTCTCACTGGCTGTTAGGTAAGTTGCTAGGTGAGCCTGAGTTTCTTTGTGTGCCCAGTGAGGTTAACAATACGGAGCACATGGGCTCCTCGGGAGGAGTGCGGAGAAGGAAGTGTAAATGCAGCCTGGGGGTGGGGCATGGTGGTGGGGGTGGGATTGCCTCCCAGGCAGCGCCAGACGGGGGGGTGATGGAACTACCCGAGTGGTTTGGGGATTAGAGCTGCCTGCAGCCCTTATCTGCCTCTGGAGCTGGCGCATTGTTCCCCGGAACCCGGGAACAAAATCGAGAAGGGGCCAAAGGGCTGGAGGGACGGGTCGTAAGAGAATGTCACGTGTGGAGTGCAGGTCGCAGGCTGCCCGGCCACCTGCACGGCCATGGCAAGCTCTCCGTGCCAGGAGACGTCAGGGTGGCGCCATGTTCACCGTCACAGTTGTCGCTGTGGTGAAAAGGTGTGCTGGGGGCAGGGGGGACACCCAGCAGAAAGAACAGCTCAGCAAAGATGCAGGGTGGGCGACAGCGCAGAGGGATGGCCAGAACTTGGGCTGCTTTTGTTCAAGGGTGCCAGTGGAAACTGAGGCAGGCTGCCCAGTGTTACTCGACTTCCATCTGAGCTGCCCGGGAGACATGCCCCCACCCCCCACCCCCAGTGCTCTCCTATGTCAGTGGGCAGCAGCCAGACTGCAAGACCGACCTACATGGCTCCTCTCAGCCCAGCCCCCGCCTCGCTCAGAGGTGCTCCCCGTGATGATGGTGGTGAAACGCACAGATGCCGGAGCCAGGCTGTCCTGGCCTAGACCTGGGCTCTGCCTTTCTTGAGCTGTGTGCTCTTGGGTAAGTCACCTACTCTCTCTGAGCATCATTTCCTTCATGGGCGAAGTAGGGATGATAGCTAGGATCGCTGTGAAGACTAGTTGAAAATGTTCATGCAAAATAGCTGCTCCATGATAGGTGCTCATTTGAGATTTAACAACAGTTAGCCTCAGGCCATCGGGTTGGCAAATATAGTTCCCTCTGCCACTGCAGTCCCAGCCCTTAGCATAGGTGTGGCCATTCCCAGCATGTGCTGTCACTCCCTCATCCATTCCCCATGGCAGACGTTGGTCATCCATCACTTTCCTTCTGCGCTGGAAGGTGACCTCAGAATCCTTCTTAACACAGCACCCCAGGCGGTCACTAGTAACGGATCGCAGTCGGCCTGGAAGGTAGGCAATCCCTTTGCATCCCCGTCTGATCCACCGATCCGGTTCACGTCTGCTGTTCCCTCTGTGCAGCCCAGGGTTTGTCTTCAGCCTGCTTTTGTGATTTCATCTCTCTCTCTCTCTCTCTCTCTCTCTCTCTTTCTCTCTATGCACTTAAACTGCTGTTCCAGGCTAGAAGAGCATTCCAGCCACTTGTTGTTGGTTTATGTGTACATAGCTCCATCCTTTTAGAATTGCTGCCTGTGGGGCCTTGGGACCCACGAGTAAGAGCAGCTCCTGTCTAGGAGGAGGGGGCAGGGAACCGAGTTAGAACTAGGGAAAATTCAACAGGTGCACAGCGCTCACCACTGGCTGCTGTTAGGAGTGGCACCAGAGGTGGTGGCTGAATGTGCATCTGAAGTCTCAGACGAGTGGACACTCCATGGGTGATGGCTGGAACCTCCTGGAGGTAGGCCCAGAGTAGAGCCCCTCATTTTTTCGGGTAACGCTGGCCGCTGTGGCACACTGACCCCAGTATTTCAGCAGTTTAACCCAGACACCTTTCTTTATCCTGCACATACCTGGCTGACGCAGGCATTCCTGTGGGCAAGCAGCTTTCTTCCCTGTGGTTGTCCAGTGTCCTTCCATCTTGTCATTGCGCCCACCCTACGGCCTCCTCTGCATCTTGGTGAAGCGGGTAGAGATGGCACACGGTTTTGTAACCGCCATGACCCAGCAGTGACAAACATCTTCACTTGGGCTCAGGTTTCATTGGAGAGAGTGTATTCCTAACCCCCCCCCCGCCAATGCAAGGGCAGGAGGGAGGCAGCAAATGGGGTCTGTGGTGGCCCAGCAGCAACTTTATACTCGAGGGGAAGCACAAGATGGTGCAGACCGCAGCCAGGCGTGCCGTAGACGGCCGCCCTAGGGGTCCCCGAATCACCGGGGTGGGGTCCCGCTTGGTGAGGGAGGCTGGGCCCTGCTGCTGCATGCTGGTCTTGGGCATGGAGGAGGCCGCTCAAGAGCTGGGGCTCAGCTGGCAGGGCTCAAACGAACCTGCCCCGGAGGTGCCGCCCGAACCAGGGACGTGGCCTATCTGCTCCTGCCATGTCCCTCCGAGGGAGAGCCTGGTGCTGTTAGATATTCAAGCATTTCCCCCAGTTTTAGGGATGATTCTAGGTTTGCTGGGAAACTCTCCTATCACAACCTGCCCCCTGAGGCAGCGCGGCCTCCAGGGTCACACAGTGCGGGTCAGGTACCACCAGCAGTGCCCTTCCACAGGCAGTTCGTTCCCCCCGTGTGGTTCAGACTTCGGTCTCCTCGTCTGAACTAATGGGAGTGTTCTCCCGACAGATGGGCCCCTTCCGGGCAAGCCAGCGAAGTCAGGCTTCTGAGCTCCCACGGCCGGGGGCCAGAGGCTGGGGAACGTGCCCAGGGAAACGCCACCCTGTGAGGTCCCTGGGAAGCAGCCAGCGGCCTCCTCTGGGCACCGTTTCTGCCTGGTCCCGAGGCTGCTGGCTGCCCGTGAGCGGGTGGGGGCCACATGCACAGCCCCATCGGTCTGGATCTCTTTCCAGGCTGCATGTGGGACATCCTGGCAGCTTCTCTCTGATCTCTGTGAGGAAGGAGACAGGAAGGAGAGGAGTTTAAAAGCAAAAATCCCGTGCTTAGTTTGCCCTCCAAAGCACACCTCGTGAGCCTCGTCTGTACAGCCACTGGAACAAAGGAATCCTGGCGCTTTGATTATCCTGTCTGTGGCCGTTGTTGAAATGAGTCTGACACTCACCAGTGCCGCAGAAGGAATTATAATTACATCGGAAGACCCGAGGCAACCGAGTAAACTGATTAGCTGCTTACTCTGAGTTGATAGATTTTTGTTCCCCCTCTGGGTCATAAATAGGGCCGTGGGAGATGGCAGAAGCTCCCTTGGTGGGGACCATCTGAGATGGGATTGTGTACATCCAGGGGGCCAGCCACGACGGCGCAGACAGGTGTTCCCAGAGAGACAGCCTGCGGGTGCCCACCTGCTGCTGTGGTGGATGTCTGGGCTCCCTCGGGCCGGGGACTGCGCTCCGATCCGGGGCCGGGCTCACTTGGACTCGACGAATGTCCTCCGTGCAGGCGGATGGAGCCCAGGCTGTCGGGGGGTGCTCTGGGAAGCCCTCCCCCAAGAAAGCCGAAGCTTTATGCGAGGCATAATTATTGCTTGGATAATTACGCGATTCAGAGCCTGCCGGGAAGCCCTGGGCCTATGCCAGAGCAGAGAGGCAGGGCTCCGGGACTGCAGCCGGTGACTGCTTCTCAGAGCCGTGTTTGAGAGAAGAGGGTGAACAATCAGCTTCCTGAGAACCCTAGCCGGCAGGGCTGGGACTGGGAGAGCGTCAGGCTGAGAGAGATGGGGAGCTGATGAGCCCTCTCTCCCTCTGAACACCCTCTTCTAGGGAGCGTCCCTAGCGTTCTAACAGAGCCCTCCGTTTTCCCCTTCCACGTGCCACCTCTCCGGAGCAGCCCATCCCCTCCAAGGGCCGGATGATGCAAGCTCCGCAGCACCCACGTCGCCCTCTGAGCTGCAGCCATGCACCTCCAAGTGCACGCTGAGCGCCTGCTTCAGGTGCTTCCTGCAGCGTGTTACACCCCGAACTGAGCTGCACCCCTAGGACCCCAGACCGCCCCTTCAGTGAGCAGCACTCCCTCCTGCCTGACCAGGCCTCCCACTGGAGACCCAAGAGTCCTTCTGACCTTCTCCTCCCCCATCCACACACCGTCCAAGGCCAGGTCACGTCGTTTCTACCGCAGACCGGACTCTTTCATTCTGCCCCACCTCCTGTCCCTCTTGCTCAGCCCAGGCACGGGCTCCGTGGTCACCTCTGGCTTCCTTGTCGAGGCTCCTTGCTGGCCTCTCCACCTCCCCCCTCACCCCCCGAGACCATCCTCCCACTGCCCCCAGAGCCATCTTTCGTCACGTGACGCTGGTTGTCTCTTCCCAAACCGGCACCTTCAGTGGCTTCCAGCCACTCTTGGTGCCACTTTTATCCCTTCCGGCCCTGCTCCAGGCCCTTCCCAATCTGCCTGGCCTGACACGGCCACGGTCATGCTGGACTCGTGTGCCACCCAACCCCAGCAGATGCCGCTGTGCAAGTCCCAGTCCTTCGAGCATGGCTTTGTCATGTCTGGAAACGGATGTGTGGGATGAAAGAACATCCAGAGTGTGTTCCAGGCTCCGGGGCTGGACTCTGGCTTTGCATCTCCGATCCCCCACGTGCTAGCTATGCGACCTTGGGCAAGTCCCCTGAGCCCCCTGTTCCTCCTGTTTCCCATCTAGAGCATGGAAGTAATAGTAGCAAAGGACCCTGCCCCTGGGGTTGTTGGCAGGATCGACACTCATACGAATAATTCGCATGAAGCACTCAGAGCATAGTCAGTGCGTGGTAACTATCTTATCAAATGCTTGTGGCTTTCAAGCCCTCATGCTCTCGTACAGAGGGAGAAACCGGGGTCCTGGCAGGGGAGGGGCCCGGGCCCAGCCGCCCCGGAGCCCGACGCCTGAACCCCAGCCCACACGAGGGGGATTGCTCCCCTGTGAAGTCCCTGCGTTTGAGGGGTGGGTAGGGTGGGGGAGGAGAGCTGTGCAGCCCCGAGTGGCCCAGGTTGAACACGTCAGGAGGTGTCAGACCGCAGGGCAGTTGGGCAGGGTTGGACTCGCGTCCACGGCAGGGAATTGTTCCCGTGAGGCCCCCCGGGCTCAGCGTCGGGTCCACATTCGCCAGGGCCCTGCTGTGGACAAGCATTGTGGGAAGAGCCTGAGCCTGGGAAGGCAGGCCAATCTGACCAGGGCAGCGACAGGGTCCCTGGGCAGGTCCCATCTGTGGCCTCTGAGGGGCCCGTCACAGAGGGGCTGAGCCTGGACTCTGAAAGCTGCCCAGGCTCAGAGCCTGACTGTAGCACCTTGCAGCTGGGTGACCTCAGACAAGTGACCAAACCTCCCTGAGCTTCAGCTTGCTCCTCTCTATAAGGGGGGGTCTCCATCCCAGCTGCCTGCCTGGGTTGCCATGAAGAGAAAGGAAATGACCTGCAGGCAAGCCCCCCAGGTGGTGCCTGAGACGCCGTGAAGGCTCCACGCGCCCCCGAGCTTGCCAGGGGCTGCAGGGCCGAGTTTCTGCACGGAGCCTGCGCGCATCGCCGCCCCGGCCGCGGAGGCAGGAAGCCCTCCGCGCAGACCTCGCACAGATCTTCCTCGACTGGCACTTCTCCCTGGAGTTAATTTGGGAGCCTTGACCTTTTCTGCCTGTGTGTCTCTGACTCAGACTGCAGTAGCGTGGTGCCAGCCAAATGTGGCAACCAGCCCCCTTCCTCGGCAACTGAGAGGCAGGCATGTTCTGGAAGCTTCTCCCGAGGCGGGAGTGGGGCGTGCCATCTGACAACCTAGGGTCAACCTAGGGTACTCGTGGTCGAAGGGAGGAATTCAGCTATTGTATCTCTGCCATTTCCCTGGGTAGGAGTGAGGGTGTTCATTCAAGTGTAGGGACTATGCCTCCCAGCCTGTGTCCCGTGCCCCTCGGCCTCACCCCTGCATGGGGCTGTGCCAGTCCCCAGGGAAACGGGGCTGCCGAGAGCGCCAGAGCCACCAGGCTGCCCTCCTGGGGGACACGTCTCTGCACTTTGGGTAGTAATTCCATCTTACGGCCACCCTTGGCACTTCCACCAGTCTCACGCTCCAGTGCCTAGTGTGGTCCGGCATGCTCACCAACAGCTGGGTTCACACCTGGCTCCTTCACTCTCCAGCTGTATGCCCCTGCCATGCACGTGTCCCCCTGCTGGGGACTCGGTTCCTCACTTGTAGAGCCAGTTGATGTGTGTGACCGTGAAGGGAGAACCGTGTCTGCGGTGCCTGAACTGGCCTATAGCACGTGCTCAAGAAAAGTCAGCTGTGCCAGCGCCGTGAGCCCGACATGTTAGCCCCCTGTCATCAGAGGAAGAAAGGGGGGCCCAGAGTATCCAGGGACATGCTTGGGGGGATTTGAACCGAGCCTGCTAGGATCCATCCAAGTCCTGGGCTTTCCTGCTCGTCCCGGGCTGTGTGGGGCCATCACTGAGGGGTTCACTCATCCTTCTGCATATCATATATGGGCTGCACCCAGCTTCCGCCCCCCTTTAATTGGAGCCCTGCCCTTCTGGGCCTTAAGTATCTGCTGGTCTTGGAGAGTTGCCATGGAAACCCAGGTGGTAACATCTGGGAGGGGAAAACTGAGACAGTGTCATCTGCTTTCACTCTGTCCCCACTGTTTGGGACACCTCTGCCCAGCCTCATATATACACCCTTTGCCAGACTAGCCCCTTCCTGTCCTCTGGCATCACTTCCTCCAGGAAGCCCTCCCTTGTCTCTCCTCCATGCCATGACTGGCTCAGGTGACCCTCCTCTTGCTCCAGGACACTTCTGGTTACCACAGGCCCAGCCCGGAGCTCCAGACCTCGGCACTTCAGGTCAGAGAGCCTGGCGTACAGAGGGGGTTAAATAAAGCGGTGCATCTACTGACTTCTTGGCTAACGTTCCAAGTCATTGCCGGTGAGATCTGAGGCAACGGAACAAGTGAGTCTTTACCAAGCTGTGTCAGTCTGAGGCAGGGGTGCTGGCCCAGGAGAAACGGCATGGGCCAGTATCAGAGAGGCCTGGCCGAGAAACCCCAACCGGGCTCTGTGGCTTCTGTAGAACTTTGGAAAAGGCATCGTGCCTCCCAGAGCCTCAGTGAGCTTGCCCTTGGAACAAGGCCACAAACGTTGTGAGGACCCAGCGTGAGGGCAGCCGCTGAGAACTGTTGCAGGCCCAGGCAGCTCAGCCTGACATTGGCCTCCAGCTACTCAGGAACGACCCAAAGCCCATCACTGGTGGTCATTATTGTCTTGCAAAGACTTCCACCTGAAAAATCGGAGGAAGGATGGAATCCGTTTTTGGTGAGGGCAGCAGCAAGAGCAAACTTTTTTGCAGAGCAGTGGTGAGGAAGTACTGGTGCGCCCTTCCTAGTGTGGCCTCGGCCCCCCAGTGAAGCAGTGGGGACAGCAGGTGGGGTCTTCCCTGCAGAGCCCCACGGCAGGGCTGGAATACTATTTCCGGCAGGATGGCCTCTAACCTAACACCTCGACTTTCTTGAGAGTCTCTGAATTACCAGCTATCTTTTAATAAATCCCTTCCCTGCATAAACCAACTAGAGTGGATACTGTAGTTTGCAACCAAAGCCCCCAACCGACAGACCCGTCCACACATGTGGAGTGACTGACGGCGCCCAGGTGGGTTTAGACAGGACCCTGTGGGAAGGCAGCATGAGCTCCGGGCTGTCAGCGGGACCAGGTGAGGAGGCAGCACCAAAGAGACTCTTAGGGAATCTAAAGAGGAGCATTATTGTGCTGGCGGCTCTTTGGAAGCCCTTGCCTTCCACGTCAGCACTGGCAGGCTCTTGCGCACACGCGTGAGTAACCCGGGGAGTCTGTCAGCAGGCAGTTCTGGTTCGATGGTCCGGCTGTGCACTGGGCCCTCGCCTTTCCAGTGCAGTCGGCGCACTCACGCATGCCAGGCTATGCTGATGCTGGTAGGCCAAAGACCACCGGTGAGGTGGCCAGGTGGTGAGGTTCCTGCGACCCTCGGGCCTCAGGCAAAATGTCGCACGTTACGCAAGTGCCAACTTCAGTTTCATGAAATAATGAGATCAAACCCTCTCCTGGCAAGTCCGCCACCAATAATTATTACTATCTTTGGTAATATCAGTGCTCAGGCGCCAGGAGCTTCCCGTCTCATCATTAGCATGCTTTGTCACGCCGCTCCTGCCCCTAATGAGGACGTTTTTGTAATTTGCTTTGTTGAAGAAACAGGATTGGCTCCTTTACCCCACAATAGCATGATAGCAACGGGGTTTGCTATTTTTACCTCTGATTCACCCCAGGGAGCGGCAACAGTGTGTGAGGCCCCGCAGCAGCCCCCGCCCCCCAACCCAGGGGGCACGTCCCTGGAAACAGCCAGCCTGGCCTTTGGAATCTTCACCACCTGCAAACACCCAAGTCCTGGCCCTATCTCTTTTCTCAGACCCAACTCACACTCTTCTCCATGGTCGCCTGGCCCCAGGCCCCTCTTAACTCCCTTAACTGCCTCCTCTCTCTCTGGCAAGCCTTTCTACAAGCAGTTCCCTAGCTTGAAACGCCCTCTTATCCATGTAGCCAGCTCCTCCATGACCTTCAAAACCCGTGTCCTGAGTCACCTCCTCCAGGAAGTCTTCCTTGACCCTCCTTTTTTCTTCTCCTCAGGCTGACCTAAATCCTAGAGATTAGTGCTTCCTTTTAAAATTTTCCCTTGGCTTATAGTCTGCAGCAAAACTCAGACCACAGACTTGGGTATACAATAAATGTTGCTTTCTTTATTGTTTGGTAACTGAACTCAATTTCAACTTCAGCCCCCATTCTTGCCAAGTGAAAGAAACAAAATATTAGTCAACTTAGGGTCCCCATCCCCTTCTCTGGAGTTGCATTTCCATGTCAGGCAGTTTGCTTCTCAGGCAGGGGTCCCAAAGCATGGAGCAGGGTCAAGGGCATGTGGTCTCAGTCTTCTGTCTGGGCTGGCATCCGCCCAGGTGTCCTTGACCTGTCTGGCTGGAGAGCACAGGCCCATGCTGAGCCCTGGTGTGTGCTCCTCATCTGAGCCTCAAGGCCTCTTGAATCCAGTTCCCTTCCCCTGCCTCTCCTTCCCTCCCTTCCTCCATGCCTTCCCTCCCCTTCTCCCCCTCTTTCTGGCCCAAGGATATATTGGGCTTTCTGGGATGCGGTCCTCTGACACCACCTCAGACCTGTTGCATGGACACCATCTTTGTGCGCAATCACTGCCACCCTCTCCTGCCACCCTAGGGAGTGACGCAGCTGAAGGGGAGGGTCACAGTCCCCTTTCGGGTGACCACCGACAGACGCCGAGTGTTCTTTCCCTGTGGTCCTCCTCCTCATCCACACCCCAGTCCAGTCAGGTGTCCAGCGCGGCAGGGTGGAGGTGGGGAGGCAGGGGTCTCTCTGACAAGCACACAGGCTCCCACGTGCGCTCTCCCCCCGGAGTCCTCTGATGCGCTGGGCCTCGACACTCAGAGACCCCGGGCAGTCCAAGGCCTCTTCTCTCACCACCGCAGGTCTTTTCCCGCAGCTGTCAGGGTCTGTTCTGAGGCTCAGAAGGCAAGTAGTGCCTCTCTGTTCTCTGCCTTCTGGAGGTGGTCGGCGCTGAACCCTTCCTGCCCCCGGATCGGGGAGGGGTCTCTGGGTGTTGAGAATACCAAGAACAGGGAACACCCCGTGTCCTCTGAGAGCTCAGAGAGGGGAGGGGCCAACCTGCCTCGTCTCCACATCCCCGATACCAGGCGTGCAGTAGGGGTTAATACGTGCCAGCGTCTACAGGCACTTCCGGGGAGCACTCCTTACACCGTCTCACACTGCTGCCAGCAGGCACTGCGTTTGTCCCAATTCCTCAGCAGAAGAAACATTCAGAGAGGGTTGGGCAGTTCGCCCGAGGCCACGCTGCCAGGGTCCACAGCCCCCACAGGCGGCCCAAGCATCTGGAGCCCAACCCCTGGGCCTCCTGCCGCGTGCACCCAGCACTTGGCCCGGTGCCTGGGCCTTGGCGGGGCCCAGCACAGGGAACTCTGCTCTGTAATTTCCTAGTGGAGCGACATTGGATCAGCAGCTCACCCCTGTAAGCCTCATTTGCCCCCTCTGTAAAATGGGCGTACTGGGCCTGTTAGTGGAAGGCTGCTGTGGACGCAAAGTGACTTGGGGGAAAGAGCTCAGACTCTGAAGCCCAAGGTTCATATGCACGGAGGTCTCGTTTCCTCTCAGGCTGCAGCCCGGGGGAAGTCACGTGGCCCCTCCAGATGCCGGTCTCCTGACCTACAAAAGAGGCACAGCCGACAGCTCTGATGAGCAGTAAATGAGTGTTGGTTCCAGCAGGGGCTGGGGCAGGAGGGGCCTGCACTAGACTGAGTGGGCCAACTGGGGTCCGGCCCTCAGGTGCTTCCCTAGGCCGTGGTCTATTCATCTGGTCAGCGCAGCCGCAGAATGTGCCCAGCCCCACCCTGCAGTCAGTCTCTGCCTCGCAGAAGCTCCAGATGGGCGAGACCCAGGGGACCTGAGCCTGCTGGGTGACTCGAGGGACCACTCCGGGGGTCTGGCCATGAAGACCACCCCCTGGCCTCGTCTGGTGCCGTGGCCTGCACTCGCTGCCTCAGTTTCTCGGAGAAAAAGAATTTGATGAACGACTTTTCCCCACAGCAGTTGCTGCTTCATTTGTTTGTTCTTGCTGTTTTCATTTCTCATTAGCTGCTAAATTGTCCCCTTGGCTGCAGACCTGTTGTGGCTGACTCAGCCAGCGGGGGACTGCGGGGGCCGCCGGGCCGTCCCAGCAACCCGGGAGGGGTCAGGCAGCAGTGACTGCCGGGCTCCGTCTCCAAAAATATAGGTTAGGCGCTGTCCTTGGAGACTTGAGGAGGGGAGGTCATGTCCTCTGCTCCCCAACGGAGACACATAGGCAGAAGTTCTCCTTGATCTCTGGCGTCATAAATCCGTGGACCACAGTGGGATACCCACGGGTGAAGGGCAGATGTGAGCTCCCTTTGATGTCATCACTCTGAGCTGGAGGCCACCAGGGAAGGCCAGCAGCTTTTGTGGGGACAGAAGACAGATGTTAATTTGTGTGTGCTGCTGTAACAAAATGCCGTAGACAGAGTGACATACAAACATTTACCTCTCCAGTTCTGGAGGCCAGGAACTTCAATGTCAAGGTTCTGGCAGATTTGGCATCTAGCGAGAGCCCACTTCCTAGTTTGTAGAAGGCTGTCTTCTCGCTGTGCCCTCATGTGGCGGAAGGGGCACAGGAGCTCTCTGGATCTGTTCCATCTGGGCACTGATCCCACTCACGAGGGCCACACCCTCACGGCCACGCACTGCCCACAGGTCCTGCCCCCTAAAGCCATCACACTGTGGACTAGGCTTCAGCCTGTGAGTGTGCGGGGGGTACAAGCGTTCAGGCCATAGCGACGGGGGCCTGAGTGTTGCATGTTTCCTTGCATCCCCAGCAATGTCCAGTAGGTGTGCAATGGATGCCCACTCCCGTTGATAAAGGGTCAGAGAAAAGATGGGAGAGACTGTCCTCAGAGGACCCTCCGACTGAGGCCTGAACTCATTGCAAGTCCGACACCCCTGCCCCAGGTGCTCTCCTGTGTGAATGACAGCCCCCTGAAAATCTGCAGGCAATTTCAAAATCCCTGTTCACCCCATCCCCACTTGCACCAATGTAGGCCTTTCCCTGAGCAAACACCTGCCTTCCGTATTTACTCAGGGCGTAGGAATTAATAGCCTTGGAAATCTAGCTCAAACATCATTAAGAAGGTAAATCTACTTTAGAAAAGAAGACATCCAATTGCTCATCACCAGACCCAATCGATATGATTTCGAGTGCGCAAGGTCAGTGGCATCTGATGAGCTGCTCACTATTGCTCTGCCATTGGGGTGGCGAGGAGTCACCGGAGGAGTCGTCTCCTCCAGTCACCGTCGGTTTAGAGATGACCCCCAGTCCTCTCCACTGTGAATGGGCCTCAACAGTACCTCTCTTAGGTCAGTAACAGTGCCTGCCGTGGGTGGTCGCCGTGGGGATGGGCAGTGACTCCCACCGAGGGCCCGGCTGAGGGTCTCCTCCAGAATATAAGCTCCACGAGTCAAGGTTTTGTTTGCTCCCTGCAGCATCCAGTGCCTCACATGTAGTAGGTGCTTAAGAAAAACACTGCCACCGAACTCTGAGACCCGGAAGGTGGCAGGGGCTTGCCCAGGCTCGCAACGCAGGTTGGGTACTTGAATGTGCGCTCTCGACGAAGTCCGAGCCTGTGGGTCATTCAGCCTCCTGAGCAAGGACAGCTTCTCAGTGTCCAGGCCCCGCTTCCCAGCCTGGATGCCGGGACGCATTGTTTTGGTTCCAGTTACTTCCTGTCCGTTCACATGTAATATTTTTACCTATGTGGTCGGGTGTAATTGCACCACCTTGCTATTGGTTTTCTGCTTGTCATTTCTCTTCTTTCTTCTCTTATTTCTTCTGTCTTGTCCTTTTTGAAAATAAAACAAATATTGTTGTTACTCTATTTTTTGTTATATCGGCTTTTTGTTTAACGTTCTTGAATTATTTTTCAATGTATCGGGTTGGCCAAAAAGTTCATTTGATTTTTTTCCGTACAATGGCTCTAGTAGCACTTAGTTGTCTTTAACTTCGTTCGGAACAGTTTTGTTAGATTGTATTGTGACAGCTGTCATATCCGTGTACATTGAAAAAAACTTATCAAAATTGCTAAGTTTTTGTGTAGCCATTTTGATATTGAAAATGGAAGAAAATAAACATTTCCAGCATAATATGCTTTATTTCAGGAAAGGTAAAATGCGACTGAAACACAGAAAGAGATTTGTGCAGTGTGTGGAGAAGGTGCTGTGACTGATCGAACATGTCAGAAGTGGTGTGTGAGATTTCGTGCTGGGGATTTCTCACTGGACGATGCTCCACCATTGGACCAGTTAAAGCTGACAGTGATCAAATCGAGACATTAATTGAGAACAGTCAACGTTATACCACACAGGAGATAGCTGACATTCTCAAAATACCCAAATCAATGAAGTTATTGGTGAAAATTAAAAACGTATCTTTTATTTTACGTAAAAAAACCACACGGACTTTTTGGCCACCGCTATGCTTCCTGAGCCGCTGACACCTTGCTCTGAAGACTCCCTACTTCCCGAACAGTGCGAGACCTTCGCCACGGTTGTGTCCTGTTCCTCCTTTCCAGCCGTTGGTGACGCCGTTGCTAAACATTGACTTCTGCCTACACTGTAAACCCCGCGAGGCAAAATTCATGTTGTCCTTTTAAACCGCCAGTGTTTTCGAACGTTAGCTCATGTTTTCCTTTGCAGTATTCTTCATTCATTTTTAGTTTTTCGTTCTGGCTAGAATCCTTTCTCTCTAATCTGAAGAACATTGTTTAGTGTATGTTCTAGTGCCACTCTGGTGGCACTAAATTTTTGCTGCTTTTTAGCTTCCATTTATCTGAAAATGTCTTTATTTTGTTTCCATTTTTGCAGGATTTTTTTTTTTTTTTGCTGTGTATATAATACTAGCGTGGCAATTTTCTTAATTTTTTAATTTTAGCCTTTTAAAGATGTTTTCTAGAGTTCATTCATTTTTGTTGAAAGTCAAGTAACAGATCTTAATGTGTCTTTGAAGACAGTTTGTCTTCTTTTTCTCTGAGACTGCTGTGCAGAATCTCTCTCTGCCTTTCCTTCCCGCAGTGTGATCGTGGAGTGTGCAGGGATGGTTTTCACTATGTTTGTATTTCCAGGGCTTCACAAAGCTTCCTGAATTCGTGATTTGGTTCCTTTCATCAGTTTTGGAAACTCTTGACTAATTCTCTCTGAATATTGCTCCTGCCCAGTCTCTCCCCTTGCTTCTGGAATTCCAACCGTGTGTATGTCAGAGCTCGGCAAGTGATCCACATGGTGCTTACGCTCTGTTGTTGGTTAATGTTCTTTCTTCTTTTTTCTCTGGTTTTAATTTAGTTTGACTCTTACCTACTGTTCCTTCTAAAAACCCCTGATCTTACTGTCTATCCTATCTAAATCCATCCTAAGTTTGTACTTTTTTTTATTGATTCTACGTAACTATTGGAAAATGACAGACTTGAGAAGGCTACCTATTTTCATCCACTTCCTTTGTCATTTCCTCTTTTTTTGTTTTGTTTTTGTCTGTCTGTCTGTCTGTTTGTTTGTTTGTACACGGCATCCAGTGTTAACGTCCTTGTCTTACAACTTCAGTATCTGGGTCTTCAGAGGGTCTCTTGTGGCGTCTGCTTCTTTTCTCTCCCCCCTCCTGCCTCTCCACGTGCCTCATCCTTCTGAACACAGAATGGACACATGTAGTAAAAACCTGTGGCGGATTCAGCTGATGCATTCTACCAGAGAGGCCTCCTTTCTCTCTGTTACGGGGACAGGTGACAGGCTGATGATCCCTGTCTAGTCAGGAACTGAGATGGGGCACCAATGGGTTGCAGATTTTAGCAGTCTGAGTTCATCACCTCTGGCTTGTCCCTGACCTTGAATGGGTCCTCCCGGGCTGTCGAATGACAGTCTAACTGGTCTTCTTCCCCATCCCTGAAAGGGGAAAACTCTCAGGCATTTATGTCAGGCCCTAGCCCTCTAGTGGAACTCTATTAGAAGAGTTGAAGAAATTGCATTCCCACCGTTTATCCCGGCTTCCCCATTACTTGTGCTGCCTCAGCACTCAGCAGTGTCCTGTGGGGGAAATTGGCCTTATATTCCTGGCTCCTCTGGTTCTCATCCCATCCTGTCAGCCCGAAGCTCTTGAGTTTGCGCTTCCCCAAGTAGATATCTCGGCTTGGGCCCAGGCCAAGCCTCAGCCCACGTCCAGAATCACAAATGCCCCGAGGAAAGGAAGCTGCCAGCAGCTAACAGCAGACCTAGGAAGGGTTCTTCCTTTTCTCCCATTTTGGCCCATTTAATCCTCATTTCCACAGCTCTTCGATGTCTTCAAAATCTGTATTTTTGCAGCTTTCTTTCCTTTATCATTGTCACAGGGGGAGGAGGGTGGGTGGGGATTGCCTGTCACGATCTACCACATCTTGCCTGAAAGCAGGACTTCGTCCTGTTATTTGCAAGTCAGCAGATTAAACATGATTATTTCTCAAGTAAACGGTAATATCAGTTTAGATTCCCCCTTACATTCGTCACATATTTGCTCGGCCCTCCTTTCTGAATCTCAGACCTTCTATCTGGGTTAATTTTCCTTCTGATGAAGCTATATCTTCTCAGTTTCTTCCAGCAAGGATCTGCTGGTGGTAAACTCTTCACTGATATCTGTCCAAAGAAATGTCTATAGTTTGCTGTCATTCTTGAAGCGTGATTTCTCTGGGTGCACACTTGCCAGCAGTCGGTTCTGTCCTACTGACACTCAAACTGTCACAGCCCTGTGTCCGCCTTCCACTGCTGCTGTTGGGGACACAGCTGGAAGCCTAATCGTTGTTCATTTGCAGATGATCTAAGTTTTCCCCCTAACTCCTTTTAATATCTCTCCTCCCCGATGGTGGTGGCGACTGCGCCTTCAAGGTTGGCGCTATGCGCCATGGGAGTAATCAGAAGCAGAGGCCCTGGGTCAGACCCTCCAGCTCTGTCCTCCGTGTCTTGTAATTATCTTTCATTGTTGCCACCTTTGTCTTCCTGGCCTGCCTTCCGGGAAACTGTTACTTATGTCTACCTAATTGTCGTTCACCAATTCTGTCTTCGATGCATGTCCACTTTGTCCTTGAACCTGTCCGTAGTCATTCCTGGAGACTTCTAAAGATTTTAATAGTATGGTTTTTTTTAAATTTCTACAGGTTTTGTATGATCCCTTTCCAAATCTGCTAAGACATTTTTTAGTATCTTATTACTTGCTTATCTTTTCAAGCCTCTTTTATTTCTTTAACCACATAAACATTGCCATCTTTTATGCTGTGTCTAATGAAAATTCTAACATCTGAAGCTTGGCTGATCTGAGTTTGTTATTTATTTTTCCATTGGCTCTCTCTTCCTTGTGTGCTTCGTATTTTTTGACAGTGAATGTTCCTTGGGACTTTGTCGTTGAGAATTATTTCAGGACTGATTTAAAATTTCGCTTCTCCAGAGAGGACTATATTTGCCTCTTCCAGTCACCTGAGATAATTATCAATTCAAAACCATTTTATTTTATTTTACTTTACTTTATTTTATTTTCAGGTAAAGAAAAAGTTTATTCAAAACATTATTGCAAAGATGTCAGGGGAGGGAAACTATTGTAACAGAAGGAGGGAGACTTTTGCAATAGGAAGAACATACAATCATGAGATCTGCCAGTTTCCCCAAAGTTAGCCAAGTCAGTTCTTTTCCTCACCCAGAGGAGTGGGCAAAGCTACTGCACCCCAGACTTGGGGAGGCAGGTGAGCAGGGGAGACGTGGTAAGACAGTAGACCAGAATATGTTTTCTCTTGAGGTTCTTCTATTCTCATGATGGGACACTAGCTCCTTCTTTCCAAGCACAGTTTGCAGTTAACCTCACAGACTAGGAGTGGCCAGTGAGTGCCCAACTAATCCCATTGTAACTCATCATTTATAAGCAGTAAACCTGCTTTCAAAGATACTGATTTTATAGTTGGCCCAGACTAAACCATCCTATTCCTCTTTGGAAGAGAGAATCTGCTGCTGGGGTTTCCAGCATGGGGCCTGGAGCTGGACAAGCAGGGCAGGGCACGAGGGAACTAACTGATGGTCACTCTGAGGGACGGGGCACTGCCTGGCCTCTGCACATCCAAAGGTAAGCCCTTCGGTCTCTGCTCCAAGTCCACTAGAGCCAGGGGTCTTGTCATCAGGAGAAATGTCACCAGTACTGAAAAGTACATGCCAAGTGTAAGCTTTGGTTAGTCTAGACTTTTTTTTTTCCATAATTAAAAAGATTGAATTTCTGGTTTCTTGTTAAAACAAAGAGATTTTAGTTCCAACATTTTACCACTATCATGTTCTTGGCTAAGAAAATCTGCTCTGATTTAAGGAATTGGCGTTCATACAACAATTGATAAAGTCGATTGTCTCTTAGCCATATGAAGAATATAATTAAGGAAATCCAGGACATTGATAGCTGGCTTACTGATGATGAGGCCTCAGAACACTTGATTTATTAACCCCAGAACTTCCAAAGTGTGTTTCCTAAAACATCAGACTATGAAAAGGGCTTCTACATTTAAGCTTAAGAAATGTTATATACAATACTTGAGCATTCTCTTGGAGATTCCTAGCATTCATTTAAAGGCTTTGAGAAGTCCTACAGTTCAAAAATCTGTTTGATTTGATACTTTCAAATCCTATTAGAAAATACCTGACCACAAAAATATAACGAACTTGGAACAGTGATCATTCATTTTCTGGATAGAATTCCCTTTTGTCATGGAAACATGTGGGCTGCTAATGAAGATTGAAAAGGGGGTCATAGCCGTATAAGTAACACTTATTTAATAAATGTTGTTGACCACCTGCTATGCCTATGACTACGGGCATACATTGGTGAATAACACAGTCACAGTTTGTCTTGTGAAGCTCGTAGCATCACTGGGCTGTCATGGGAAGCGTTAAGAAAGAAACATCAAGTGGCTGGAACCCACCTGTTCCTGATGTTACCATAGCCGTGGAACAGGCCCACGAGCTAGGAAGCCACCTGGGCATTGGCTATGGTGTCTAGCCGAGAAGCTGCAAAACCCACTGACACAATTGTACGACTCAAGGAAACCATAAAGAAGATTAAGCACAAACACACTTGGTTCTGGAACAAAAAAAAAAAGAGTTTATCGAGGAAAGGAAGTTCAGGAACGACAGGTGAGCAAGTAAGTGCTTTTTAAGGCTTATGGAATCTCTGATGAATCTGAGGATTCTTCCTAAAATAAGTCCTGCAATAGTGTCTGATTCATAGTCCAAGTCAGTAAATGTTAGCTGGGACGATGAAGATGGTGATGGAGATAATGATGGTGATGGTGATGGTGTTAGTGCTGCTGCTGCTGGGGATGGAGTGATGGTGGTGATGGTGGTGATGGTTGGACGATGATGATGGAGGTGACACTGACGACGATGATGATGATGCTAGGAGCAGCAATCTTCAGCTCCTTCCTTTCCCTCCAGCTAGGTTCGGCTGGTCACCGAGGCCTGCGAGTCTACCTCTTCATTAACTCTCGGAACAGGCCTGGATCTTTTCTCAGGCTCCCCCTTATCGCATTTTCCTGCCTCTAACTTCCACTCTTGCAGTCCACACCCACCCTATGCCCTTATAATCTTCCTAAAGTTTGAGTCTGGCCACAACTGTCCCTTGCCCAGCAGCCTGCAAAGACCCCCCAAGACCCACACTCAAGGTGCTGGGTGGCACCGCGTGGGTCGATGACTCTCCGTGGCCTCCCTTCCCAGCCTTGTCTCTCCTGCTCACCGTGTGTCCTTTGCTCAGTCACGCTCAGCCATCACCCCAAGCACACCATGTGCATTGACACTTTCATGCCTTTCTCTTGCTCCTCTCCTTACTTGTCTTTTTCCCTCCTTGTCTTTTAGCAAAACACATATTCATCCTTCCAGGTCGGCTCAACAGTCAGAGCCGGATCTCCACCTGGGAATGAAGTGGCCTTTGCCTGGCCTCCTGCAGTGCTTTCTGAGCTTATCTGTATGGCCTTCACCACATCCGGGGTCGGTGTTATCTGTGTCTACCCCGAGAGGTACTGCTTAAGGGCCTGTGCCATGTGAGATTCACAGTGGATTCCAGCCCCCCTTAGTGTAGCAGATCAGGGCACCGTAAAACTGCAGTGAATGCACCCCCCTGGAGTGGCAACCGTGCGGGACCAGGTCCCCATTTCTCACAGGCTCCGCGCTGTACACACTTGTTTCTCCTGATGGTCCTGAGCCAGGGCCCTACCAAGCTCGGGATCCGGGGAATCTGAGGCCATCCTTCGTTCTCTCTTCCACAGCCTCACTTGTTCTCCAGAGGTGTCTGTGTGCCCGTGTGTGTGTGCGTGGGTGGCTGTGTGTGCATGTTCCCAGTGCCATCGGGGATGGGCTGGAGGGAGAACCAGTCCTCTGCTCCATACATCAAGGACACTGCATTCTCTCCGCCTTCAGGAAGGTATTAAAATTAGAACCATTTGTCACAGGAGGTCTTGGTGCAGCCTCAGCCCTGGGTGGGACCAGGATACATCTCTTGGCCTCTGAAAGGAATGAATCCATTCATCCATGCACCTATTCCCCTAATATTAGTTGAGAACCTGCCATGTACAAGGCACCGTGCAGGGGGGTAGGGATACGGGGCAGGGATATGGAACTGAACACAAGAAAGTGGAGCCAAGTGCTTGTTTTCACGGGATTTATGATCTACCGACGCAGGTGGAGGCAGACAGCACTCAAGGAAACAAACCGATGGTGAGGGCTGCAGAGGAAATATACAGGGGTCGTGAGGAGGATAACGGGAGGGGGCGGGCAGAGAGCTGCGGCTTCAGTAGCAGGAAGGGGCTGACATATAAATGTCTGGGGGAAGGAGGGAGGCAGCTCCTGGCCCGGCGGAGACAAGAGGAGGAAGGCCACCACGGCTGGGCCGCAGTAAACGAGGAGGATAGTGGTTGAAGAGGCAGTCGCTCTAGAAGCATTCGAGCAGGAATGACCAGCTCACATGGGCATTTTTCAAAGCTGCAGCGTGGGGGACAGGGCTGTAGAGAGTGGGGTGGACCAGAGGGGCAGTCAGGAGCTGTCCGCGGCAGAGCTGGTGCTGACAAGAAGCCGGGGCCAGCTCTGCCCTCTCTCCCAGCCTCCCCTGGGGCTCAGCTGGCCCTGGAGGGCTCCCCGTGAATGACATCACCCTCAGCTCTGGGCTGCAGGTGCTGCAGGAAGCTCCCCCCACCCCCAAGTGTGTGCTGAGGACACATGCCCCGCATCAAGCTGCCAGCCCAGTACTCCAGGATGGAAGAAACGTAACCCCGTGAGCGCCTCCTGTGGCCAAGACTGGGTGGAGCACCACAGGCACTTCCTGAGTGATACTGAAGCCCTGGGAGGAACACCCATGTTTTTCAGATGAACCCTAATATCCTGACCAGGGAAGGGCATCTGGAAATCATAGTTGGTGAAGTAGGAACTATCATTTTTCCCTTGACAGGTAAAGAAAACCGAGGCCCAGAGAGGCTGAGTAACTTGCCCAACGTAGCACTGAGCCAGATTTAAACCCAGGTAGCCTGGCCCAGAATCACGTTCTTTTGAAGTCTACAAGATGCCACCTTCCCTCCGTCATCCATGAGCTGAAACAATAGAAAAGCCCCCCCATGTGATCCCAGCGGACTAACACATGTCTGGTACACCACACGGTGTGGTGCTGCTGAGCAGTTCCTGGTCCAGTTACCCTGGGGTTTTGATGGTCAGGACACCTCATAGGAAGCCTGTCCGTCCTTGAACGGGGGTCCTTCCTAGTTAGGATTCCCTGCGAGGAGGGAGAGGGCCCCAGACAGGGGTCCCGGAAGAAGAACATCCCGGATCCTGGACGTGGGATGGCGGTCTCCGGGCTTGGCGTGGTCCCTGGGGTGGTCCCTGGAGTGGTCCCTGGAGTGGAGGAAGGGCCCAGACACCCGACAATCGAGGAGATGGAGAGATGAATTGGCGTCTCACTCTGCCCGTGAGAAAGTCTGTGAGGAGCTCTGGCGACTGACTCAACACCTAAAACAGTGCAGGCGGTAGCGCGGGCAGACGGCGCTAGGGCTCCTGCCCTGACACTCCAGGGTTGCACCAGTGTGACAAGGTCAGACACTGGCAAGGCTGTGTCGTGTTTAGAGGGAGCTTCAGCCGGTCACTCAAAGGGCTACGGGACCGTGGCCCTGTGTGGCCAGGTCTTCAGGTTTTTCATGGGAACCTGGATCTACAGGTGCCATGTAAAGTGACCTGTTTTTTAAACACTGCGTGTCCCACAGAAAGTGCATGGGAGTGCTAGCTGGATCAAGCCCCTGGCTCGAGACCCCTCAGTCTAGAATGGGTACGAGCAGGGGCAGGATGGGCTTGGCTTGGTGACCTAAGAGGAGGTTACGTTTGGCACGCTGGCTTATCCGGATTCAAGGTGAGATCAGTGTTCATTTTCTGGTCGTCATCTCAGGACTTTGGCTAAGTCTTGTGTAATGTTGCGGCCAAGCCCAGCCAGTCTCTAGAGGGATTAAAGGATGTTCTTGTGTACAAACTGGGGCCAGGATGCTAATGAGGGGCCAGAGGAACAGTAGATGATGGCTGAGGCGGAGGACGCGTCTGACAGCATCTCAGAGGCCAGGCTCGGGGCCGACAGCCCAGCTCTCCTCCCCCAAATGGGATCCAACCCCCATGCCAAACGCAAGGATGTGAGTTTCGTTCTCCTTAGCAAGAGAGAAAATGCCTTTGCAGGCACGCTTCCCAGTTGGGCAATTCTTTTCATGTCCCATTTAATCCCTTCTGGGGCAGCCGAGCTGCCTCTGGCTCTCCGTCCCTGTCCTTCCTGTGTTTGTCACCCGCTCCTGTCCCCCTTCCTCTTCTCTTCTCTTGTCCCCACCTGCTTCCTGGGGGGCGGGCAGGGATGCGCTCCTCTTGGCTCCATTCGGGGGGACCTTTCATCCAGGCGTGTGGCCAGCACCCAGCACCCAGCACTTGCACCAGGTATTTAATTAAACCAGGGATTCCCAGGGGGTGTGAGAAGCCGGCTGGCAGGCAACGGGCTCTGTCTCCACATCTTATTTTGACAAGTGCTGTAATTATCCCTCGTCGCTGGCAGGCAGAGACAGGATTGCTTTCCTTCTCAGCCCCATCTTCTCAGCACAGGAGGACTTAGGGTCCTCGCCGCTCTGCCAGTGAACACCCTGCTTGCCTTGGTTTACCGGTTAGGCCAAGACTGAGCGTGGCTATGACTTAGGGTGATGCCAACGTGACTGTCAGCAGCACCCCAGTGACCTGGTGGCCACCCTGGGTCCCCACTCCACGCACCAGGGAAACCGCTCACAAGGAGGATCTTCTGGGGCAGAAGTCGAGGCGGGAACTACAGCCTCCAAAAGGGCAGAGGCAACATGTATGGAGCACCTGCTATGAGCCTCTCTGCTGTCCAGCCTTCTCAACAGCCCTGCCCGGTTGGTACTGCCATCCCTCGTGGGGAGGTGAACTGTGAATGGGAAGCCACACAGCCAGCTCCGGTGGCCTCAGGTCTGCAGTCAAGGGCCAGCTGACCCCGAAGCTTCTGCTCTTCCTACTTGATGGCACTGTGTCCCGGGGATGCCATCCCCCATCCCCACCAGGCTTTGCCCATAACGATCTGTGGGTAGGTGTTGAAAAGTCCTGGCTCTGCCAGGAGCAACGCAGCCCCCCTGAGGCATACTGTCCCCCGGTGCTGTAGTGAGGTCGTGCTCACCTGTCAAACAGGGTCTCCGAATCCTCGTGGAATGAGCTTGGCGGCATCTTCGAAGGCCATGGGAAAAGCAGGTGGCCTGAGGAGTTGTGAGGAATCAAGGAATTGAGACTGTCCCACAACCCAAGATGTAGGAATGCCAGGCAGGGAAAAAAGCCACCAAGGAAGTGCTGGTGGGGTAGAAACGCTCCCCACGCCCAGCCTGGCTTTCAGGCGCCCTGTGACCTGGCCTCCCGCCCCACCCAGCGCAGGGCAAGGCTGGGCCAGTGGGGACCAGCCTGCTAGGAGCCTCTGACCCATCCCAACGTGACAGTGGCCACACCTTGACTCTTTATTGAGCACAAAACGCATACTAAGCACAGTGTGAAACATGTCAGCGCATGTGAGCCACAAGGCCCTGGGAAGCAGGTGCCACCATCCCTAGTTGATGGACAGGCAGAGTGAGGCTCATCCCACCACTTCTGCAGGTCTGAGGGCAGATGGGGGTGTGGCTCAGGCAGCCTGGCAGGCTTTCTCAACTGCGTGTTCCGGCACCTCTGCACCATTTGTGTCCCAGAGCCCCCCACCTCCAGACTCCAGAGTTCTCCTTGGAGGGGCTGCAGGAAACGGTTTGCGGGCGGGAGTGGGAGGAATGCCTCTGAGCCGCCGATCCGGGGAGATTCCTGGACTCCTGCATCCAGCGCCATCTGTGCACCCTGCTCTGGCATCGCTGCCGCCTGGTGCCCTCTGAGCTCATTCAGGGGCTGTCTGCACTTCCCTTCCTCTTGCTGGTCAGGGAGCTGCTCCCCGTGGAAGGGGGCTCCTCCTCAGGCAAGGACAGAGCTGGGGAGGGCCTGGTGTCAGCAGGCAAGAGGGACGGACAGATGGGAGGGAGGGACGGGGTATGCGGCAGATGGCCAGGAAGCAGGCTGCAGCCAGCTGCCTGGCTCTGGCACTTTGAAGTGTATCCTCCGATGGTCTCCATTCAGGCCCATCTGTGGGTAGCACATTTTGTGAGGGGAGGCCCTGGGTGTTTGTTCCAGAACCCAAGCCATGATTAGGAAAGGCAGGAGCCCTTCAGGGACCCCACCCCTCACTGCAGCAGAATATTTCTAGACCCTCATTCTGCCGTCAGCTCCAGCTGCCACATGGGGAATTCTTGCTAATAGGCAGCCTGCATTCCAATTGCTGAGGCTGCCTATTAAGATGGCCCGTGTTGGCCAGCCTCAGGAGGTGGACACCTGGGTTTATGTTCCAGCATTCCCATGTACCAACTGTGTGACCTTGAACAGGTCCCCTCACCTCCCTGAGAGGCAGCCGAGTGAGGGGGTGAAGCTGACAGACTCCAAGGCGAGCTGGCCGAAGCTCCAACCCCAGTGCTGCGTGCAACCCCCTGGCCAGCTGTGACACCTCGGCAAGTGACTCAGCACCCCTGGGGCCGTCCCCTGAGCTGTGAAATAGGATCCTGCCAGGCTGCCACAGGTCGTAGTAAACTCATGCATTGGAAGACTTGGCGCATAGCAAGGGCTCCAACACGTTAGCCACTACTACAGACCAGCGAGTATGTTTCAGAATGAGTCTGGATGAACCTCAGCCAGTGGTTTTCTCCCCGGAAGTTGTGTCTGTTGTGGAGCCATCCCAGAGCCGTGTGTGACCTGGGGGAGTGACGACAGGCAGGCGGTGCTGGTACCTTGCGCCCTCTTTCCCTCGCCCCCTCTTTCCCTCACCCCCACCCCAGGCGTTCTACACACGGGTCACGCTGTAAGCATTTGCTGAGGCTCCTGCCGGTGCCGAGCTTTGTGCATGGGGTCAGGCGCTCAGCAGTGAACATGTGAGTCCTGTCCTATCCAGGACAAGCAGTCGCAGACTGTGAGATGTGCTGGCAGGGACGAGGGAAGACCTTTTTGGAATGTGGCACTTGAGCCATGGGACCATCAGATGGAGGAGCCCTGCCGGGCAGCGGGGGCAGCCTGTGCAAAGGCCCTGAGGCGGGAACATGTTTGAGGCACAGTTTAGAGGTCAGAGTGGCTGGACGGCAGTGAGGGAGAAAAACTGGAGAGAAATAAAGTTGGATGAGTAGTCAGGAGTCAAGTCCTGGCCAGAGGCAGGGTGCAGTCACAGTGAGAAACGTGGGCTTAATCTGAGTTTTCTAGCATAAAGTTGTTGAGACGGTTAAGCGAGAGGACGTAAGTAAAGTGCTTGAAAAAACATCTGGCATAATTGTGATCATTTATTATGGCTACTCCTGGTCTTTCCGCATTCAGTACTGAAGCCACCTCTTATCTGCCAGCAAATAATAGACACTCTGCTTTAGCAGAGAGCGCCGTACTTCCATTTACATGGGCTCGGTTAAATTCCGCCTCTCCCTGCTGGTGCGACTTATCCAGGTCCCCCACCTCCCCTGAGTTTGTATAAAATGGCTGCATCTCACCCCTTGCCCAGGTGACTGTGACCTTGAACTTCAAAGTAAAGCAGCATGCTCAAAGATGCTCATTATTTAAACTCCTCTTGCCATCGAAGATTAGAAGGTTCAAGCTGGTTGGGACCTCGGGAAAGAAATGTCTCCCAGCTGTGTCATTGGACAGGTGAGACTCCGAGCTCTCCCACAGGAAAAGGTCAGAGTGGGGTAAGAAGGGACAGAGCCACTCCACTCAAGGTGGCCCGAGGACTCTCAGGGCGACCCTGACCGCACTGTCAGGGAAGCTGCCGTCCCAGCAGCTTGTGTGTCCCCTGGGGCCAGCAGACAGCAACCCCGGCTGCCGCCGCCCAGCCCACCTGTGCGTCTCCCAGAAAGAGGGAGCTGAGTGCTGACTCAGGGACCTGAAACCCTAATGTTCCCCGAATCTATTATTGTGTTTTAATGAGCTGGAAAAGCACAAACAGGAATCCTTGAGGGCATCAGCTGTGACTCACAGAGTCTAATAAAATAAAATGAAATGCTTCTAAGTCCAAGAGTTGTTGAAAATCCGGAAACTTTAGGTCGACACATGGAGCTGTGCCTCGTCAGCCCCCAACAGACCGAGTGGCCTCAGACCGGTCTCCCCTCCTCCCAGGGTCTCAGGTTCTCCGTCTGTGAAGCACGAGGATTGAAAACGGACAGGATCCCGACATTCCCTCCCACCCCAGACCTGCTTCCACTCTCGGTGATCCTCGGTGCACAGCCGCCTGGGCGGCGTGGGGTCCTCGTGGGCCCCGTGTCTGATCTCTCTGGGGAGCCCCCTTCCCAGTCCCACTCCATCACCCACCTCTCCCCCCAGCAGCACCCACCATCGCTCTAGACAGGATTAATCCCTTTCTTACCACCTAAGCACCTTTTACACATTTGACAGAGGCAGAGAAAAATGCACGTTGCTTTCAAAATTCGGCCACGGTCCCAAAACACCGTTCGTGTCATTCTTACTGAAGCTGCCGCAGTGAACCCGCGGTGGACATGCTTGCACGTGTGTCAGAGCGGGGCTTCCTCCTCAGCACTCCGAGCCGCTCTCTCGCCCCCGCCCCGTGTGCCCTGGCGCCATGTGCTCTTGCTCCCAGCAGCCCGGCTCTGTTTCTTGCGCTCCGCCTTCTTTTCCCTCTCCCCTCTCTCCCTTCCTCTCCCAGCCTCTCCCACTCAGCATGTTGATCCTTCTCAAGAGAGGCAGTCCCCTCTGGGGCCCAGCGACCAGGCCAAGCCCCTGTACAAGATGGACATCTCTGCCATCCAGCGGGCAGGAGCTCAGCCTCCTGGCTAGAGAGTGGCATCTACGGTGGGCTCATTGCCGCCTACCAAAGGGCATCTGTAATTAATGTGGGCAGTGATTAAGGAGCTGGAGAGGTGTTTATGCTCCTCGAGGGCTGTGAAGAAATACCCGTAACATTTAATGCGGCACACTGACATTTAAATGTCAATTAACAAGTCCCGCTCTGCTTGGCTGGCCCCAATCCCCAAATGCACATTGCCCTCCTGCCTGCCTCAGCGACCCTACTGGGGGCTGTTGGCATGCGGGTGACCTGGCAGCCACAATAGGGGTGCACAGGGTGCGTATGGGCTGAGGTGGCGGTGAGGGCCTTCCAGGCATGGAGGACAACGGCAGGACAGCACCAGGCTGGGAGCAGGGATGGGCGGGGAGTTGGCTGCAGCCTCTGTATGGAGGGCACTCATGGGAGGCAAAGACCAGAGGCACCATCTGCCTCCTTGCCTTTGGGGCATTGCCTGCAGCTCACCTGTGTGCTTGTCCCTTAGGTTCAAAGCCTTTGCCTCTGTGACCAATCGCCCCCCACTAGCCTGAGAGCTCGTGAGTCTGGAGTCTGTGTCTGATTCAGCTTTCCACTGTCCACGAGGCTGCGGTACACAGGGCCTGGCACACAGTGGGGACATGCAAGCAGGCCATTCAATTCAGGGCAACACTGTTTTCTGAGTTCCCGCTGGGTAGCAGGATGGACCCTAGGAACTGAGGTCAGAAAACGATCAGAACTCAGCCCTGACCCGGAGGAGTGTATCATGTTCTCAAAGACAAACAGAAAAGGCAAAGGCTACTGTAGATGGAAGCAGGGAGGAGAGGCCTCTGGCTCAGCAGGGGTCCCAGGGCCGGCTTCTTGGGGAAGCGCAAACAAAGCTGAAACCCAGAGGATGGATGTGAAGATGGATGTGCATTTGCAAGGCCAGCCAGTCAGCATGAGGCTGGGGCGAGCCTGGGAGCGACTGGGGAGCAACGAGTGGACAGAGACAGAGACATCACAGCTTCATTATGACACTCATCCCCGGGGGCCACGTGGCTGCCTGAGGCTCTACCACCAGCACAGGAGCTCTGTGAGCACAGGGACCTCGTCTGGTTCATTACTTCCTTCCCAGTGGCAGGAAGAGCCCTTGATGCACAGCAGGCACTTGACAGACATTTGTTGAGTAAATAAACAAAGGTTTTCCTCTCTGGCCCCCCTTCCCTTGTCCAGCTCCCAGAGCCCAGTGGGTCCCTGGAAGTGCATTTCATCTGCAAGAGCCCTTTGCAAAGCCTGGCATCCTGTAGGCACCCCGTTCCCTCTTCCCTGCATGCCACCCCCCACCCCCGAGCTCCTGTGTCTGAGAACGACACGCTCCATTTTCTCAAAAAAAAGTCCCTTCAGCCAGCACAAATTTGCATTTGAAGTTTCCTGGAATCGCAGTACAGAGAGATCCGTCTCCCCGAGCCCAAGGTCCACAGCTGCAGCTGGAGAACAGAACCCAGCAAGCGGGGCGTCTGCCCAGAGTGGGGCCCGGGCTAGGCCTGCGGCTCCCATAGACCCCGGCCTGAAGGCTGGTGTCCATGCCCTCTGCTTGGGAGAGGGAGCCCAGTCCTGAGGCAGCAAGGTCCTGGACTGTCAGGGGGTGTGCAGAGCATTGCTCTCCTCTGCGCATGCCCTTCCACACCCCCAGACACAGACACTGCTGGAGACTTGAACAGGGAGTCTAAGAAACCCAGACCTCCCCGTCCTCCGTCCACCCAGCTCACCCCACGCTTGATTTGAAGGCCCCCAGAGTGCAGACGAGTGTTGATCTGGCAGCCTCCTGCTCCCCACTTTGGCTGAAACGGCTCACACTGCCTGACCACGCAGGTGCTGTGGGGAAAGGGACGAGTCTGGTGGTCCTTCTGAGTGGATCAATCGGTTGCCCAGTTTATTGGAATTGCTTCCCAGTGGCTGCTGCTGAAGGAACTCCATGGAGTGGAGGGCAGAGCTCACTGGACACGGGCTCGTGGTCCTACCTCCAGTCTTCACGGTCCTGATGCCACCTGCCCACGTTCAGGGCGTCCTCACCCATCATCCCCTGGCACCTCACCCTTGGCCTGAGGTTTCTGGAGCCAGGAGCCTACACCAAATAGTTGGCATAAGCGATGCAGGAAAAATTTGCCTCTGTCTCCCTTCTTTACCTCTTGTCTGGGGGGAACAGGAAGGCACATGCACACCGTTTATAGAAGGGGAGGTTTTATGATTTGGGGGGGAAGGCTCCCACCCTAACACATCCCTGCCCACAAACACCATTCTTACACACACACACACAGCAAGGAGCAGATGCTGGGCAGTGGGCTGCCAAGGTTCGACAGCGTCATCGAAACGAGGAGCCCACACCCCACGGCACACAAGTGGTCCTCACAGATGCCTCAAGAAACCACTTGACCTGCGAAAATTTTTTTTATTTTATCACTTTTAACTTTCATAATTGTGTATGTTCTATAAGGCACATTGCATGTATACACGGAAGCCGACGCTGAGAATACATGACAAACTACACTCATGTCCTGGGGGTGTTCAAGTATTAGATCTCCATCTTTTCTTGTTACCCCACCCCCAATCAGCTGTCCTCAGCCTGTCCCTAAGGGTCCTGGGGGGTAAACTGCGGGCAACGACATTTATCTGAACAGTATCTTTCCTCTGGCAGCTCATGTGGTCTTTCCAGAGATCAGCTGTGCTGAATGAAGCAGGAGAAAGCCCAGTGAGGTGGCGCTGACCGTGGTCCTGAACCAGTGTTGCCTCTGGAATGAATTGCTGGGGGCGCAGATAGGAATTCAGACCCCTGGGTTCTCCCTGCCCTCCCACACCTGTGGATCCACACTCTCTAAGAGACGTATATCTTTAAAGGCTCCTCAAAAATTGCTCCTCACCCCAGGAGGAAAAGGGTGCCTGTTGAACCTCACCCAGAAACCTGCATGTGGTTTGTCATTGTTTTTTATTTTTGAGACTTTTTTTCCCTATGTATACTCTTGCAAAACAAACAGACCATTTATATTTACATTGAATTACATTACATTTATATTTTCATGTTTCTTAGAAAAATCATCAGGTTTCCTTCATTCATCCAGTAAATGTTTTCACCAGTTACACTCACTACCATTTTGTTTTCATTGGACAGACACAAAAACTGAGGCCCACGGAGACTGAGAGATTTGTTTCTGGCTCAGCTTGTAAGAAATCAATTCAGGAACTCAACCCAAGTTACCCAGCTCTGAATCCCAGGCCCTCACAATGTTACCCCGGGACATTTCAATGAATTCACGCAGAGCCAGAGCTCTGTGTGGGGGGTGCATTGTGCCCCCTTCTTCCTCTTTCCTTCTTGCCCCTGCCCCCAAGTGTGGGCTGCAGAGGAAATTCACATCCAGGGCATGCTCTGCTCCCTTCTGATCCCCACGGAGAAAACAGCCTCCGCCTGCCAATCAGTGACATGCGGATCTTTCTTAGTGAGGGGACAGCACACTCCACCTCTGCAAACGCCCTGTCAGAGGGCAGCCGTGGGCCAGTGCACAGGCCCCCACCCCAGAGCCCCACGGAGGCGACCTAGCACCCCCAGTGGTGGGGCCAATACCTGTTTATGAGTCCCAGACACTGCAGGAAGTGCGGGGACACATACTGCCTCTGCCTCAAGGGACCGAGAGCCCAGTGGGGACAGGCACGGGCAAAAAGAGAACTTGCAATGGCCCTCTGCTCTTAAAAACACTTGCAGTCTCTACTTATTGCCCAAAAAGGTCAGTAAGGGAAGGAACATTTGGTAAGGACCTCTTATGTGCCAGGCACTGCTAAGCACTATATACACATTACTCCGTTCAGATCTGTTAACTCCACGTGGGAAGCACTATGCTATTTGTTTCAAAGCATGTGGTATAAGTAGTAAAATCTAGGCTTGTAATCCTCACACTGCCACTTTGTCCCCGTGATACCTTGTGACCTCAAATCGTTCATCCGCAAAATGGGAGGAAATGGTACCTGTCTCCTCGGGTTGTTGGGAGGGGTAATTGGGTAATGTGTTTAAATCCAGGTGCCTCATCTCTGTTCGCCTCAGCAAAGCATTAAGATGCCTAATGTGTAAGAAAATGGAGACAAGGGCATTGTTTTTAATTGTTTAGCAACATGAGGATGAAGCCTAAAGGAGAACAGTTGTGGGAGGAAGCTTGTCTTCTTCTAATCCTGAGCTATCTACACCATTGTGTATTTTTATTTATGCTTCTAAAGGAAAAGGGAAAGATTGTATTGAACTAAGCCTCTGGGAGACTCAGTAAGTGGCCCAGGGTCACATAAGGACCAAAGGGAAGAAGACGTGGCTTCAACACCCATGCCCTCCTCACACAGCCTGCTGCCTCCCGCTCCTCAGGAAACAGATTAGCAATGGTTTGGAGACATCAGAGTCCCCGCTGATACATGGGCCAGCGTTGGTGCCTAGGAGACTGGACCAGTGATGAAAGCTCGGGTCAGAGCAAACAACAAGGAAGCAGAGGAGAAGGTTGGCGACTACAGGTCCCTGATTGTCAGGTACAGTGCTATTAACGGGAGTAGAGCACCATGAAATTAGCGGCCCACCCAGAGCACCTGAGACATTGAGCTGGTTATTAAAATGCAAATTCATAAACCAAGAGAAGGAGGGAAACAAACAGAGAAGCAGGGAGGGGGGAGCTGCAGTGTGGAGGACGGACAACAGGAAGTCTGCAGCATGCTGCCGGACGTTCCTTAAAGGAGTCTGGTTCGGGCTTCTGGAGGGCAGAGGCCTGTAGCTTGGGTGGTGGGAAGAGGTGTTATCGTACAGAGTGGGACAGGGGTGAGTGTCCAAGGCGCAGGGGCAGGCACGCACAGGTGACAGACGGTGGTTCTCAACAGGGGGGTTTTGCCCCTGCGAATGTTCGAGGTCTTCTGGAGGCCTGTTTGATTGTCACAGCTAGGAGGCACTAGACAGAGAGATCAGTGTGCAGCTCACCATCCTCCAGTGCACGGGACCGCTGCCCACAACAGAGAATCATCCTGTCCCAAAGCCCACAGTGTCACCGTGACCGAAGGGATGAATGAGAAGTGGAACGGGAGGTGAGGAAGTTGGAGGTCAGACCGAACGTCAGATGGGAAGTCGGGAGGAAAAGAGGTCAGACGAAAACAGCTAGAGTGATCAGTCCTGGTAGGGGGCCAGGCAGGAGAAGTCAGGAGGTGGAAACAAGCACAGAGCTCAGACAGAAGGTTGGGATCTGATCATCGAGCAGCAATGGGGGTGGACCGGCGAGGCCAGAGCCAGGGAGAAAGGCCACCAGAGAGGAGCAGTCCCAGTCAGACACTGGGTGGGAAGTGAGGGTGGTGGGTGGGGGTCAGGGTGATGGTGTCGGCTGGACAGATCTTTGGACAAAGTCAAGGAGTCTGGGTGCTTTACTGCCAGGGGCCAGCAACAAGCTATATGGGACCTAAAAATTCCACCCCGGACCCCGAGAGTCCAGGGCAGGTCGCTGGTTGGAGGTGACCCGCACTGGCTGAGAGCAGAGGTAAAGGGGAGAGCCCCGGGCAGGGGCAGTGGAGAAGAGGCCACCAATACCAGAGGGGATGCTCTCGGGAGGGGAAGATCTGACCAAGAGTCTCCGAACAGGAAAGTACAGATCAGCTAGGAGAACCGTGGAGGCAGCGCCATACTTCTTTCTGGCTGTAGAAATCCTTCCCAGTGCGGGCACCACGGAGAGCCTCCTTGAAGAACTGCCCCGGGCGAGGCTGCATCCTCAGTGAAGGATAAGGCTTGCAGCCTGGGACAGGGCGACCCCCATGTGTAGAGCACAGGCCGTGAAGTCAGGCGCTTGTGGCCCCAAATCCCTGCTCTGCCACCTTCTCCTCTGACAGGTCGCTGCTCCTCTCTGCGCCTCCACTTGCTCGTCTGTAAAATGGGAGCAGTAATGGAGATTCCCCGTGTGGGTCTTCTGAACTGTAGAGGACTTTGGCTGTTGCTGTTGGAGCTGATTCCCTCCCTGGTGTGTCTGGGCTTGTTGGTGCTTAGTCGTCACAGTAGAAGCCTTCATTCATTCAACAAACATTTCCCGGGCACCTGGCAGGTCCCAGACATACGCCGAACACGAAAATTACATGGAGGAACAGAGACTGATTTCTGTTCTGTGTTCATGGCATTCCTGAGGTTTGAAGGGGATCTTCTTAAAGTTCATAAACTCCCTCCTAAGGCTTCAGTACCCTCTCTGAGATCCCCAGTACGTGGCCTCGGCTCGCCCATTTCTAGTGATGATTGCTCACCACCTCCAGAGGCAGGCGTGTCCTTTCACGGGCCACTCTAACTACAGTCAAGTTCATACCTGGTGGCCCTGGCTCTTCCTCTGATATGGCCTACACTTCTTTATTTCCTCGTTCTCAGTGGCCAGTGTGTTCCCACACAGCTCCTCTCCCGCTGGATCTGGGTGGTTTCCAGACTCCCCCGCACTGGTGAGCGCTCCTGCCCAGTGCGGGGTTTCGTGTGCCCCTTCCCGCTCAAGGTGGAACGCAGCCAGTCGCTGCAGCTCTGAACCCTTCTGCCCACAGGCACGGCCTCCAGGGGGCCTGGGGACGTCAGTAAGAGACAGCGCTCTCTCGTGGTAACCTGGAACATTCTATTACCTTCTCCACCTCGAGAGAACAAAGGGACTTCTCAGGCTCTCTCTGAGGCATCTGTTCTGACCCAGGGTGATCAAGCTCCCCCAAATCTGTCCCTGTAGGTGGTGGGAGAGGGCCTTTCACCGACTTGCTTTTCTAGAACCACCTCTTTTGACAATCTTGGTGGACTTCCCCCCTGCACCAGCCCTTCCTCTGGGAAGTCTCAGGCTGTCTTTTCCACACTGGAGGGCAGTCCAGGTTCCTGTCAGGGCTCTTTGAATATGCTTCCCACCCCCTCAGAGACTCAGTTTCCTCGTCTGTCAGATAAAGACAATGATAGTACTGAACTCAGGGTGGTTGTGCGCCCTGCGGCGTCAGGCAGGAACAGAGACAGAGCTGTGCCTGGCACTCAGTAGCTGCTCCTCCACGGTTAGCTCTGTCAGGCCATCGTTTTCGTGGAGCAGAGGAGCCGTGCTCGGAGAGCACATTCCAGCAGAGTCATGGAGACCGGGGACAGAGGGAGGAGGTGAGCGTGGAGAGATGGAGAGCCAGTGGCCCTAAGGGAGAGGCCAAGGGGTCAGGCACCCAGTGTCTGGCCATCGTGGTGGCCATCCCACAGGAAAACCCTGTCACGCACCGGGGCAGGAGGGGAGCCCGAGGCTCCTGCTTTTTCATTCCGTCCTGCTCTGATGTTCTGTGCACGATGCTGTGCGCGGTAGAGAGTGGGGTCCCGTCGACCCAGCGTGGCTTCCGGCTCTCCCAGGAACTGGACGAGGGACACCAGGAGTCACTTCATCGCCCCGAACCTCTCCTTTCTATAAATTTAAGAAAAAATATATTCCCTTCTAAGAGCATCAGGAAAGTTAAGGAGCTGAATTCCTTACACCGTGCGTTGGGTATGGTAACTAACGACTGTAGTCTTCTTATTGTCATTTGCATGATAATCACCTTAATTATTACTGGCGTTCAGAACCATGGAAGAAGGGAGTTGCATCATTTACTTCTGTGCTGTTTCCTCTTCCAGAATGCGCGCCAGTTCTCCCTGCCTCACACTCTCCCCCTTCCCCTCCCCCTTCCTCGCCCCTCCCACTTCTCCCTCTGTTTTCAGCGCCCCACAGGCTCCCAAGAGGGCTGGAGGCTGGGGTTGTAAACCACCAGACCTCATGTCTTGCTCTCATCCTTCTCTCCAAAATCTTATCAAATATTAAAAGCTGTGAAATAGGAGGCAGGTTCTTAATCATTTTAATCACAGCATTCCTCTGCCTGTTCAAAAGGGCTCGGAGGAATCGATTCAGAAGTGGTGATTACGCCCGAGGCCTGTGCCAGGCTCCGGTCAGCCCCGGAGCACAGTGACAGATGGCAGGCGCCGGGAGGGCTGCTCCCCGGTGGGGGCACCGAACGGGAGATGCCTCGGGGGAGGAAGTAAGTTAAGTCAGCCCAGGTTAAGCGTCAGGTTTTAAATGTACACCAAAATCCACTGGAAATCAACTTACCTTTATTACATTAAATACCAGGTACTATCAGCCTCATTGATGCTCACAGCACTGGGGAGGTTTTTATCAGTATCCTGACTTAACAGCGAGAAAGTTGAAGCTACAAAATGTTTAGTGTCCCAAGGTCCATCAGAGAATGTCACAACTTTGCCGATATCGGAAGCCTGCCCAGTGACTTCTGGGCCTCTGTCACTCCTGAGTGCAGGGACTGCGGCAAAAATGTCCGAGGGACTGCCAGCCCAGATGCCCTGGCCCCCTTTCTGCAGCCCCCACTGTCTGTCCAGTCTGCTCACCGCCCTCTCTCCTCCCCTGTGCATTCTGGTAGACTCCTCTCCTCTGGCTCCTGGGATGGATCTATGCATTTCAGACCCCCAGGGGGCGCTAACCCTTCCCACCAGCCTCTACATTACAGCCCAGCTGCCATTCCCCTTACTGGTCTCATTTCTGGGAGGTCCTATCCTCCCCCACCACCGCACATTCACCACCATGGTGCACACTCCAGCAAGACTCTGCTTCCTTCTGTTCTCGCACACCCTTCTCCCTTGCCTCCTTGCCTTTGCATGTGCTGTTCCCTGACAGGGAGCAGCTTGCTCTGTCTCCTACTACCCCTACCCTCAGGGCTCTGCAGAAGCCTCAGTTCTTCCTGCAAAGATGGCTGGCCCCTCACAGGTGTTTCCCCCCAGTTGCTCTGCTAGTGCTTCCCTCTGGCTCCTACCACCAGCCCTTTGCTGGGATGGCTCATGTGCACAGTGGGGGGGCCTTTGGCTGGCCAGGCTGAAGGGAGACAGAGAGTTTGTCTGCTCGAGTCACCCCTGCAGTCCAGGGACAAGCCTGGTGCCCGTGCAGAGCAGGGGCACTCGGTGGACACTGGCTGAGTGAGTCACCTGAATAGAGACTGTGCTTAAAGGTGGGGCCCTCTGGAGTCTTGGGTAGCAGGGCAGATTCTTCGGCTTTGGGCCAGGGGAGGCGTGCAAGTGGGAAAATTGGCCATTTGCACACAAAATACAGAGGACCATTCTTCAAAATCACAAGCAAATATGTCTTCCATCATTTCCCTTGAAAAATGCATCTCTCTTTATCTATCTTTCATTTCCCCCGCATTTAATAGAGATGTGAATACAGAGAACTTTGTCTCTGCTGTAAGACAAATAGCGCCCTGCGCACGGTAATAAATGGCCAGTCAAGCAGTCTGCTTGTCAGAGAGGCGGACGGGAGCGCTGGAGGCCCCGTGAGTGGAGCCGCACAGAGCCCGTCTGCAGGGACAGCTGCCCCTGAGCCCCAGGCCAGTGCTGCCCGGGGCACGTGGCTGATCTCCCGACTTTGCAGAAGAAGCTGGGAACAGGCTGCATGCACAAAGTCCAGATTCCCCGGAGTTCTCTCCGTCACACACACACGTGTGCCCAGAATCAGGCACACGTAAAAACAAAATAAGCCAAATAAAACATCTGCTGAGACATGTTGGTTCTTACATTGTAACTTCTACATCCGTTTTCCTGCCGAGTGGAGGAAAGCCCCCTGCAGGTAGACCCGACACCCGGGACCCACCCGATGCCTAAGGCAGTGTGCACCCCAAATGCTCCCTTCTCGGGCTCACAGTGCTTTCTGGAGGCTTCACCAAATCCCCACACCAAAGGAAAACCGTCTTTAACCCAGCCAGGCAGCACGTGGAAGAGCAAGGTGCACGGGGAGGGCTGAAATCACGGGCACAGCGCCTGTGTTTCCCCTCTGCGGCAGCATCTGGGGCTTCCGGTGTCCATGATTCATCCGTCACCTCTCAGCTGTCACCACGAGTTGTGCTGTGTTTCTGTCTGTAACAGAAATAGTCATTTCCGGACCTTGCCTTGAAAACAGCCCCTCTCGGGAGGGGCTGCTGACTGGCCATGACCTGCCTGCGCTGCACAGCATCTTATACTGATAGGTTCGCCCCATCCCTGAGACTAAGTGCACCCCCATCTCCCGATGGGGCTCAGGGGCACTCCCCTGCCCAACAGCAAGCAATACTCTGGCAATTAATGGTGGCTGCCTGTTGAAGCCTTCCTGTATATCAGGCACTGTGCCAAGCACATTGCGTCTCCTATCTTGTTTCAGCCTTGTAACACCTCTAATGTGTTTGGGGAGGGAGAGGGCCCACTTGACAGAGGAATTCCATGGGGCAGGGACAGGTGAAGCCCAAGGCCACAGAGCTAATCAGCAAAGATGCAGAGAAGGCAGTTCAAGGTCAGGCCCAGCCTCGGCTAAGGCATCGGTCTGTCACGCCAGCCCCACGCACGCACCGCCATAGTCTCTTCCAAGCTGGCTGGGCGAGGAACAGGTTCTTTTTGCAGAAGCTGCAGCGACCACAAAGCTTGCAGGGATGGTCTGTGGGTGTACAGCTGGAGCTTTCCATGTGCGCCTGCTGTGTGGCTTGCCTGCCTGCTCCTGGGGAGGGAGCTGCTCGCTCGTCTTCCCGTCTTCCCGTCTCCCCATCTCCCGCTGAGCAGCCCCGGAGCCTGCTCTCTGGAGATGTTCCTGCCTCTCAAACCCAGATCCTCGGGGATGCTCCCTGGGGCCTATGAATCCTCAAGGGTAACTTCTTTCTTAAATTTAAAACTTGTCATTTAAGCAATAATAATGGAAACCTCAATTGAATAGTCCAGATCATCTGTTTTAATTGCCTCCGCTCAGTCCGTGCCAGGAGTCTTCAGACCACAGCCCAGGGACCGAATCAGGGCTCAGCCTGGCTTTGTGCGGGTTGTGAGCTGCGAATGCCTTCTGCAGCATTCGGTCACTGGGCCTAGAGGGAAGATCAGAAGAAGAAGAATATTTCATGACATGAACATTTTATGAAATTCCCATTTCAGCGTCCGCTGAAGTTTGTGGGACCACAGCAGCGCCCATCTGCTTGCATGCTGTCTTCAGCTGCGTTTGCCATGAGACAGCAGAGGGGGCGCTGCGGCGGAGACCGGGTGGCCAGCAACAGCCCTGCTCTCCAGTCCTCAGCAGCACGGGTTCTCGGACCCCTGGACTGCCCACCGTGCCTTTAGTGTTGTCAACGTGACAAACACCCAGACCTGTAGAGAATTCTTGTGAGTTTACTTGAGCCACACTGACAGCCATGGCTGGGAAATGAAGTCTCAACGGGCTGAGAAAGTGCTAAGGAAAAAAGCGGTTTTACCACTTACCATGCACACCCAGGTCAACAGAGCAGACCAGGCTACATGGGACCCGCTGGTGGCAGATGAGGGAGGGGAGGAGGCGGCATGGGGAACCTCTGAGACCCGGTGCAGAGTGAACGGAGAAACACACATTTCTTTCACGTCGGCGGCCACAGGACAGTTCACGGTTCACATGGGGATGGCCAGTGGGAGACCAAGGTGACGATAAGGGTTCTGTGGCCTCGTGCTCTGCGGGGAGGTTGTTCCCTGAGGAGTTTGCAGAGGGGGGGTCACTCTGGCATCCCACAGGCATGCTATCATTACCGTTGATGCAGAAAGACAACAGACAGTTAAGGTAAAAGATTGACCCTGCCGAGAAAGACACCGTCCTGGGACATGACTGCCCGCCATGACTCCCTTCTCGTGGGCAACTCTCTGTGCCAGGCCATCCTGTGTGGCTGCATTAGGTGTCTGAGCTGGTCCGTTTAACACGTGGCCCCTTTTTGTCCACAGAGTCCATGCGTGCCCTTGGGCTTCCGGCTGAGTGGGGGACCCGATGATTTTGTCTGGGGCCTTTCCTTTCAGTGTCACGGGCTGGTGAGGAAGTTATTAAGGAGAGAAGGATTCCGGTATCTAGAGTGCCTGCATGAGAACAAATACGTGTTTCCAGCTGTTCCGGGGAACAGGAGACGAGGGGCCTGGCCCGTCGCAGCCACAGGCAGCCGGGCAGACCCCGCGAAACAGGCCGGCTCCAGCTCCGCGCCAGAGGCGCTCTGCACGCGGCAATCCCCCTCAGCCACACCGCCGCTCACCACACGGATGGCGTTAATCTGACGTTTATTGGTTTGCAGTCTTCTTTGTGTTTAATTTGGAAATTTGTTTCGGTTTTATAGTGCCATAAGAGCCATAAGCATAAGGATTTTATACCTAGCTTTATGTGTGCGTATATTAAGTAACATTATGATAAAAATAATTTGAGTCAACACTTAACCAAAATTTTTCCCTATTAAAAAGAGCATATGTTATTCAAGTTTAAGGAGGAGGCACGGAGGCGAGGAAAATCAATTCCATTGTATCTTTAAATTAGTGTGCTCTGTCTCAGACACCACCTGCCATCTGGCAGAAAATCCAGTCTCAGGTGTGTGGGGAGGTCCCTGCCCTGATCCGAGGGGGGAGGGGTTGCTACATGAGAGCCCGAAGCTGAAGTTGGAGCCAGGCTCTCGTCTCGGGCAGGGCCAGTCCCAGCATTGCTCCCCAGTCCGCATGGCACCTCTGCGCGCCGGCCCGCTGCCCATCTCTCAGGCTCTGCTGCTGCGGGAGTCTCCGGGTTGCCCCTCCAGTGCTTCCCCCGCCCCTCGGCCCACTTCCCTCCCTCCTCTCTCCTCTGGACGGAGGGAGCGCCGTTTTCCTCAAAAGGCCTTTAGAAGTGTAGCACCCACTGGACTTCCCTGCGTGGGGACAGGCGGTGGCGTGAGAGACGTTCACCAACAGAAGTCGGCCTCTTTGCTGTGAGCTCGGCAGCACCCCAAAGTCTTCCCAGGAGGCCAGGAGTGCTCGGGCAGACCCCCCAGCGAGCCCGTAGAAGCACACACAGGTTACACGCCAGGGGGGGAGCTTATGTGACAAAATCCAGCAGAGGGAGTGTCCAGTGTCCGGGTCACTGACAGCATCTGCGGGTGGAGAGGTGGGAGTTGTTCTCAAGCCAGGTGGCTGCGGTGGCAGCCGGTGGCCGGTGCAGTGGGAGTCCAGCAGGGCTCTGAGCGTGACCCCTGGTACTGCCAAGCTCAGGTATGGGTGGTCGGAGCTCTGAGTTCTTACAGCCCACGGCGGGCAGACAGGTCCCACCCAGACGGGTCCTTACCCAAGAGCAGACTTGTAATTTTGGGCGTTCCAGGACCCTCTGTAGGGCGTTCCTGTTACACCCTCTTTCCTCAGTCTTGCCACAGCACTTGACACATGTCGTGGCCAACAGTGACTCCATGTCAACTGTGGAAGGTGCCTGAAAACTCTGCTCTGCTCCTGCTCTACACACTCTTTTTTCTTAGCAGTTCACTGTATTACATAGGAAACCCTTTTTCTTTTACCGGAAAGTTTTATCTGGGCCCTGAAGACTAGAGAGCAAGTGAAACCTTCTCAGCACCCTCTGAGCTCCCCGATGTATCCGTTAGTGTTGCTGTGTAACAAATCACTCCAAACGTAATACCCCAAAACAATAAAGAAACGTATTCTGTTCACAAGGCTGCAGCTTGTGCAGGGATTAGCAGGGGTGGCCGGTCTCTGCTCCGTGTGGACTCACCAGGGGTGGGGTGGGCTGAAAGGGGCACTTTCTAGACAGTTCAGTCACATGCCCGGCACAGCGGCGCTGACTCGTCAGGTGAGAGCTGCAGGCAGGAGCCTTGTTTTCTGCTTGTGCAGCTGCTCCATTGGCTCCTGGTTTGGGCCACAGAGTAGATGGTGACTCAGGGCTGCCAGACTGCTCACATGGTGGCCACAGGCTTTGGGGCAAGTATTCCAGCAAGTGAGGTGGAGTTGTATCATCAACCTATGATCCAGACTCAGAAGTCACATTGAGTCACCTCCCTCACACCCTGCTGGCTGCTGTTGTAACAAAAGCCCCCTCCTGCCCCCAGTCTCATGGCTGGGACCATGGGTACCGCTTCTTGATGCAGAAATGGCAGATCCTTCTCCGAGAGCACATGGCAGCTATTGTCACCAGCGTCTTCGAGGAAACAAACACGCCCATTGCCAACAGAGAGCGACCTCCGCCCTGCCCCCTTTCCCACCCCAGCTCAGCTGCCTGGGCAAGTCAGGTGACTTCAACTCTCCAAGCGTCTGTTTCCGCCACTGAGGCGAGGCCAGTGCCGGGACCACTCGATGAGGTGATGCAAAAAGCTGGCCTGGTGCCTGGCACACCACGCACACCTAGCAAATACCAGCTTCCTTCTCTTTTCCCCAGCCTCATCTCGGTCAACCTGGATGGATTCCAAATGCCATCCTTCCTGGCTACCACTGTGGAAGTTTTTCCCCTCAGAAGATCCTGCATGCGTTCATAAATTTACAGGTCACACACATAGATTGTTATTCAAACATTGGCCTTTTATCTAAGTAGACCCATGTTTCAAAGCTGCTGGCTATGGGAAGGCACCCAGCAGAGGTCTTTTTGCCAATGCTGGGTCTGCAGATGAGGGAAATCTGGACCTCCCTCTGGTGGGGCTGATTGAAGGATGGGCCACCATATGTCTTTCCCAGAAGGGTGACCGACTCCCTGCTTCGGTCTCAGCTCCCCCGAGATTTTCCTGAAAGCCCTTCCGGCTGCCCCGTTGGGAGTGTTAGCACATCAGATCCCAGGCTTTGGTGAGGAATGTAAACACAGACCTGATTTTTCATTTTAAATGAAGCCAAGCATATTGCTCCCAGCAGATGCCGAGTGACTCAATCTGTCCTCTCGGTTTTGAAGGGAACTAAAGAACAACATGGTAAAATAAAGCAAACAGCACATTTATTGGTTGATAAAATGCTGTTTTAGTCTACCCTGGCATTATACGGTGATTGCTATGCAGCGAACATCTGTTATTAAATCCAGACTTCTGTTGCCTGGATACATTGAGTCAAAAGCTGGAGCAAAGAGAAATCCATTTACGTGTCTGTTGCGTGTGAATGTCAGAGCTCATATGATGCCATTGTCTTCATTCTAAGTGAATCCTTTCATTCGGAGTGTCTCCCTGGTTAACTCTTACTCCAGGTCAATGCTGTTTCCATTTGATTGAAAAGGGTTAAAGAAACAAAGAAACAGTCTTCTCTCAGACACTCTAAGTAATTTTGCTGATTGATGTTAGAAGACCACATGGTATATTTGGAAAAAGTAGGATCTTTTTAAGAAAAGTTCACGTCCAAAGACCCAATAATTCACATCCTGGGGACCTCTCCCAAGGACATACTGGAGACCAGCCTGTGGATTCAAGAACGAGGATGTCTAGTGCAGCGTTGCTTATAGCACAAGTTGGTAGTCACCTAAATGCACATAAATCAAGAGCTCCATCTGTATTGGCTGCAAACTCCACATTATTCCACATCCCAACATACTTATCAGCTCCCTCTTGATAGACTTGTTCACGATTGTTTACAATATTATGCTAATCCTAAAAAAATTTCGGTGAACAACTTTGCACAAGTATAATTACCTCTTTGGGTAGATTGCTAGATACAGAATGTTTGGGATCAAGCATATATTATATTATTTATTCATTCAGCCAGCAGATGTGCCTGGAGTGCCCACTACATGCTGGGCACATGGTGCTGCACCCACTGGGGCCACACAGTGAAGGTTCCCACCTTCACGGAGCCATCAGAGGGAGAAGGGCGGGAAGAAAACTGGAGGAATCTCACAGACACCAGGGGAGGCTAAGAGGCAGCTGAGAATTATGGAGAACCAGACAGGGATCTGAGCGCCACAGATCACAAGACATGGAGAGAATCACCCTGGAGCTAGCATGGTTCCCCAAGACGTGTGGAGCTGGGGTGACTGGTGCATGTACTCATTCACCAGGTGTGTAACATGCCAGGCCATGTTCCAGGCATGAGGACCCAGCGATGAACAGGACCCATAAGGTACCTTAAAGTAGGAGATGGACAGTACATTTCAAAAAATGATCAGTGCCAAGGAAGACATAAGGAGGAATGGGGGTGAGGGGTCCACTTAGGCTGGCCAAGGAGAATCTCTCTGAGCTAAAATATGAATATTGAAAAAGGGACAGTGATGAATACACGCGGAGAATGAGATTTCAGGTAGAAGCAACAGCAAGAGCAAAAGCCCTGAGGAGGTAACAAGTGTGGTGTGTTTCAGGAGCAGAAAGAGAGCCCACCGTGGAGCCCACTGAGCCAATTTGGAAAGGGCCAGAGTAAGTGTATCAGTCAGCAATTGTCACTGTAGTGCTGGGTAACAAGCCACCCCAGTACTCAGCAGCATACAAGTAGCTGGGACTAGAGCCCAGGTATGAATCTGTCCGAACTCTGTTCTCTTTCCATCCGTATCCACTGCCTTCCTATGCGCAGCCTGTGTGCGCTGAGAGCCACCGCAGCCTCCGAACGGATTGAGTGCGTGACAGCCGTTTCTACATCTACATGCAGTGGCTCTCGAGCCCTAATGAGCTGAAGGAATACCTGTGGGGCGGGTTTAGTGCATATCATCCTAGACGTCGCCCCCCGAGTCTGACACAGCAGGCCTGGGGAACGAGCCAGGGAACTGAATTTTACAAAATCACTCCGAGCGGTTACACTGAAGAGGGTCCGTGGACCACATCTGGAGACTCGGCGATGGAAAAAGTACCAAGAGCAGCCCCAGAGAGGCCAGAAAAATGGCCCTGCTTGTTTACCTTCAGATACTGGCCCTGCCCTGACCTGTGGCCGACGTCATGAAGCGTGCTCTGGCGTTTTTAGCGTGCGCACCCCGTCCCTGGGAAGCCGCCCCGCTGGCCCAGCCCTGGAAAGCCGTGAGTTAATGGCATCTCCTGGGTCTAGCAAACCTCCCGAGGAGGCTCTGTTCCTCGCTGAGCTCGCCGGCTCCCTGGCATGATAAAGTGAAGGCAGGGCTTCTTCAAACAGCCCTGCAGAGGTTTCTCGGGATTTGAAGGCTCCTCATCCCCCACTCACAGCCGGATTTGGCAGATTTGGCTTCTTGCTTGGAGGCTGGAAGACCTGCTGGGCCAGGACTTAGGAGAGCTCACGGGGAATCAAAGCAGCATTTGCTCGCTGCCTTTCCCCGGCAGCCGGAGCTTCCTCTCTGATCCCTGCCCGAGTCTGGAGGCATTCCGAAAGCTCATTACCGGTGCACTCGCTCTGCCTGGAACGAGCTCCTAAATGCTCTGGGATAAGCATCCTTAAATGGGAAAAAAATATATAAAATAACAAGCTTCTTACAAGTTCAGAGGTACTCCTGGTGCTTTCTGTCAGGCCAGAATTTCACCTTCTCTGCTCTAAATTCGATTTCCTCAGTCTGGGAGGAGAGATGGCTGTGGGTTCCTGGCCGGTCACTGCTCAGGTGCGCTGCCCTCCTGCCGCTCCTCCCCCATCACACCTGGCTCCTCATCCCGCTCTAAAAATGGCACAGGTGCTCCCAGGGATGCTTCTTAGAAATGCTGCTGGGAAGTGATTTCTGTGGTTGACGTGAACAGAAATACCCTCTCTGGAAAGACGGGGTGCTAATAACTCATATTAACTGAGCATTTCCTGTGTGTACTTTGCATGCATTAGCCAGCTTAGTGCATGTGACCATCTCCTGAGTCAAGGACTGTTATTACTCCTGCTCCCCAAAGCAGCAGTTCAGATTCAGGAAAGTTCCCACGGTGAGGCCACAGACAGCAGGTTCCTGACCCTCAGCCACCTCACTGCCTGCTCTGCCCGCTGTGGTGGGCAGATGGCGCCTGCGTGGCTCCGTCCAGGCTGCATGGATGTGGACACAGCCCGGGGCGCACTCAGGGCGTGGATGCGCAGGGCTGCCTCGCCTAGGGACCAGGGAGCGCAGGAGTGAGGGTCTGCTGTGGCAGAGAAGTGCCAACAGTCAGGAAAAGCTTTCAGGTACTCAGACGTGTCCGGTGAAGGGTCAGGCTGCCTTGGGAAGTAGGTAGGGATCTCTCTGTCCCTGGAGGCATACAAGCAGAGACTTGGCAACTTCTCACTGGGCACAGTTTAGAGGGGTCTCCAGGGTCAGGTACAAATGACCCCTATAACTTGGGAGGCCCTTTGGATCCCGAGTTTATGGGATTCTGTTGTGATTCCCTGGAGCCCTGTCTCCAACAGCACTTTCTGTTGTCATTCAAATGCCTCACAAGGACACCTCCCTAAGAAGGTCGGTGTCATTCCTCCCAGATGATGCCTCCCTGTCCTGAGAGGAGGATCCTGTGAGATCACTCACATCCAGGCCCCTTCGGGTGGTTGGTCATAAATCCTGGTTCCTGGAACCAGATGGGACCCCAGAGCTAAATGATTCAGAGGAAGAAATGGAGACCTAGAGATAGGGACTCCCTGGCGCCCGGTCATGAGTGGCAGAGCCCGGCTGGGCTCATCCAGCGCTCGCTGCCACATGGCCTCATGGCATGTCAGAGCGCAAAGGAGCCCGGGCGCCTTCTCACCCAGCAATAGCAAAAAGGACTCACTTCCTGTGCCACCGTTTTTCAAACATATCTTTAAATCACAGTTGACACTCAGTACTGGGTTGGTTCCAGACGTACATCGTAGTGCTGGGACACTCATACACCTTGCAGAGTGATCCCCGAGATGAATCTCGCAGCCGCCCGGTGCCGTGCACAGTGACGACAGTGTCACCGACTGTGTTCCCTCCGCCGAGCTTTATGTCCCCTTCGCTACGTTCACAACTGGCAGTTTGCACTTGCTGATCGTCCCCTTTTCGGCCTGTGTCCACTTCTGGCTCATTGGTCGTGCTGTCGTGTTTCAGAAGGACTCTGGAGCCACATCCGGGTTCAGTGGTCACGAGGTCTGTGCCTCATTTCTGATGGCTGCCTCAGGCACAGGTGGGGAGGCAACGAGCCAGGTGCCACGGGTTCCGCGCCTTTGAGCTGGTCCGTCTCAGTGACTTTCTGGACGTGCAGGCTGAGCCCTGTGGAAGTGATGCGGGTGTTGCAGAAGAGATGAAAGGTGAGAGGAGGCTTTAGCCACATCATTATGAAAATGGTTCAAGGGTACTTGCATGATGATTAAACCCACCTAGGGAACGGAAAAGGTACACAGTCGCCTTAAGCCACGACAGCACAGAGCAGATGACGGGTGACATCTAGGTGCTTTGCCCTCACAGGGGGCTCCACCCCTTACTTGGCTAGTCATGAGCAGGTTCTTCCAGAGCTTTTTGCTAATCAGTACAGTGAGGGACAGGCTTCTCTCGCAGCGTTGCCATGAGAAATGGAGAAAAAGTACTGGGCGTGACCTGACACTTCACGATGGCTCAGCAAACGGGAACAGGTACCGGCACTGTAACACTGCATCCACCCCCGAGTCTCCTTTGCACGGTGGCATCTTCCCAAGCTGTCAGCAGGTCAGCAGCAGGGGCCACCCAAAAACACATCGCCAGGGACACAGAGGCCACCAACCCCAGCTCCCATCGATTGGGGCAGATTTTTGGAGTCTCTTGTCCTGAAGGAACCTGGAAGCCGCCTTCTAGCTGACCGAGAAGGGAGAAGCCAGGCACGCTGGGGGTTCTGCTGTCCTCACCCCCCGCCCCCTCATCGGGTCCGCAACCTCATCCCACCCCACCCCAACACTCACCCAGCCTCCTGCCTGCCCCACCCGAGGCCTCAGCGCTCAGGAGCTGTGTTGCTCTGGGCACTGTGCCCAGCCTGGGCCCAGTGGGAGCTGGGGCAGCTGCCCCAGCCCTTCTCCCTAGATGTCTCTGCTGCTCGAGTGCTGGGCTGCACCAGAGGAGGCCCGGGGCCCATCCGGCACTCCACCTGCCTTCTCCCCACCACACTGACTTAGGGTGACTCTCTTTCCCCCACCCCTCAGTGACCGCCAGCATCCCTGTTCTCCTCCCCCTTCACCCCAGTTTAGAGAAGCTTTATCTAGCCTGAGGGCAGCATAGCCCCGCCTTCATCTCCTCGGTTCTTTGAAATCTGTTGTTTGGGGCACAGAATGATCTTCTAGGCTTAGGCTCTGGAGGCTCAGTAAACTGAACATCTTTCTGGCTTTCCCTTTGCATCCCCTACTCCCACCTGAGGCAGTAAGATTGCTGATAGATAGTATGTGTAGGGACAGAAGGGCAGTGAGAAAACCCCAAATGTTATCCTGCAGGATACCTGAGCTCAAATCCCCAGTTGCCCTAGGAGGTCAAAAGAATTGACCTTATTTTAACATTGAGGGTACAGATGCCCAGAATGGGCATGTACCCATCTGAGGTCATGCAGGGGTAAGTATGGGCACTGAGGTGGGGCAGGAGTCCCCATCTGTCTGACCCCACTACCTGAAGATGCCATGTGGGTTGTGCCACCTTAGCTGCTGAGCAGAGGCTGCCTGAGGAATGGCTCTGAGAATTCTGAGGCAGCATCCGAGCTTGGTAAACAAAACGTACGGTGATCTATTAGTGATGTCTGCCACGGGCACCAGACCAGAGGGCAGCTACGCAGGGAGCACCAGGGCCGGGCCATGCTGCCTCACCTTTGTGCCTCATAGAAATTCTGGGGGAGTTTGTTGGCTAGATAAATAAATGAGTACATGGATTATTTCATTAGGTTTCGAGAAGCAGTTTGAGACAGGAAATGGGAGAGGCTGCCTGTAGCCCTGGGGACACCTGGCTGGATGGTGAGAGATAAGAGGAACAGGAGAGATTGGGGCCTGGACTTGGGGAAGCTTGGGATGTCAACCTTGGAGGTCTGTGAGCCGTGAGAGGTTTGGGCTCAGAGGGGAACAACGCAGGAAATGCTGCATTTAATGCCAGGACCTGGCAGCAAGGAGTTGAGGAGGCTGAGGGACCAGCTTGGAGAGCTTTGCAATGAGTGGGAGGCGGAGGGGAGGTGCCCAGCCCACGGCAGAGTGAGGTCACTGTGACAAGGACAGGGAGACGTGGAGAGACAGCCCACGGGACTCGGTGGCTGGTGGAGGGCTCTCTTCCCCAGTGACTCACGCGCTTTCCTTTCTAGCTGAATTTCAGTTTTATTTTCGGCTCCAATCAGTGGTAATAGAGACATCCAGGTGCTTTCTTTCCCTCGTTCCACATTCCTCTCTGCCGTTTCCCGGAGCCCAACCGTCCCTCGTTTTCCCAAAGAGAAGAAATTGGCAGCACAGAGCAGAGCCGGCCTGTGGCTTCCTGACCGTGACCATGGTGGCCCCATTCACTGAGCGCTGTCAGGGAGCGGCCCAAGGTGGACCCTTCCCAACCATTGGCCCCCTGAGCCCTCACAGCCCTAGGAGGCAGGAGCTGCTAGTATGCGTATTTCACAGGAGGGAAAACCAGGATTCACAAAGGCAAAGCCACTTGCCTACGGTCACCCAGCTACTGAGTAGGAAGTCCAGAAACAAAACCATTTTTAAAAATAAAATCTGAGTTCCAAGTTTGTTGCTCTTTTAGCTCGATGCCTCTGGCTTAACTGAGCCATAAAAACTCGCAGGTCGAAGTGTCCTTAGAGAACTCTCATTGAAAGCCTCCTTCACTTGGTAGAGGGGGATTTGAACCCCAGAGAGGGATGTGTTCTGTCTAAGAGTGCCCGGGAGGTAGTGGATGATCTGGCACTGAACCCGACGCGCGGAGGCAGGGGACCCATGTGGCTGGTTGGCGTCCTCTCACACCTTCCTCCACGTTCCCCCCATTGGGTGCTAGCACATCCTGGAGTCTCCTAGCTCCTCAGCAAAGCCCCAGTAAGCACCGAATTCACAACCTCTCTCCAGCCTCTTGGCCCCAGGGGCTCCCCACTGCCCTTGCTCAGAGATGTCCAGCTGCACCTGCCCATCCTCAGGTCTGCTGTCCCGGGGAGCCCGTCCATCCAGTTCTGCCTCTCACCCCCATGGCAGAGGCAGCGCTGTATTGCCAGAGCAGTCAGGGCGCCCAGCAGCGTCTAGAACTCGGTTCATCCTGGCACAGTGAATGGAGGAAGTTAGAGCTGAGTGTCCTTGCTGGGGCAGACAGGGCTGCTGGCCGAAGGGCTCACGACCCATGTTCACATGGCTCGCACGTGCAGGACCACCGGTCACCTCTCAGGAGCCGGGCCATCTCCCGCATCTCAGTGGGAGTTCTTCGTCCCCAGACCCTGGCCTCCGAGCCCTGGGTGGGAGGAGCCAGCATTTCTGTGTGTCTCCTGTGGCAGCTCCCAAGCACAGGGCCTGGGCCCTGCAGGTGGGGAGGCTGGAGAGCGAAGTGCTTGGTCACACAGCCTTTGATGGCAGATGAAGCTGCTTTCAAGTCCTGACTTTCCCCTCCCTGCTGGGCAATGGGTCCACCTCCCTGAGTCTCAGTGCCCCCATCTGTAAAATGGGAATAATGAACTCCTCCCCCTTGGGGTGGTCATGTGAATTAAATGCGATCATGTCTGAAAGTGTGTGGGGTAGTCCCTGGTGCATGGTGGGGTTCGATAAGTGACAGTAGTCATGCAAAAATAGTAATACATTATTATTATTATTATTATTATTATTATTATTATTATTATTATTAAAGGTTACACCTTTGTAACCTTCATGGCACGTCGTGTGTATTAGGTGCTGTAGTCAGATGTTGTGATTAAGATGATGATGGTGACGGTGGTGGTGGGAGGAGGAGAATCGGTGAGGATGTAAGAGCACTAATGGGCCTCAGACATCACAGGGCAGCACTTTGTCACAATAGAAATTAAATGAATTTCGGAGCCAGACAGTTGCGCTTAAATTAATTACCCGTCCGCACGATGGGGGAAGCCACTTCATCTCGGTTAGTCCGGGCCAGTCCCTCATCTTCTGCGGGGCTGCTGGCGGGCGTGAATGCAGTTCTGCCCTCAAGCGCGCGCTCAGCGCAGTGCCCAGACAAGCACCCGTTGGACCTACGGTAGGCAGTCCAGTTCCTCTGGTCTCCCCAGCCTGCAGACCAGCACCCCCTGGGGGCAGGGTGGTGCATTGCTTACTTAACTCCTCCAGGGCAGGGACAGGACATCCATTCACTTACCCAGCAGCCACTCCCTGAGCAGAGTCTCTGTTGGGGTCACCGTGCCCAGCAGGGGCCTCTTGGTGCAGAAGAGTGTGGAGAGGAAGACGCACTAGCAACAGGTGTGCCATTACAAGAGGAGGTGCCTGCTCCGAAGAAAACCGGCGAGCTGCCTGACCCGGGGACAAGAGCGAAGCACTAGTCTCCTATCGCCGCAGTGACAAATGATCACAAACTTAGCAGCTTAAAACAGCACAAACTTGTCTTCAGAAATCAGAAATGAGCGAGGCAGGGCCACCATCTTGGCGCTGCAGGGCTGCCTGCCTTCTGGAGGCCACAGGGGAGAGAAGCTCGCCTCGTCCAGCTTCTGGGTGCTGCCTGAGTGTCTCGTCCCACAGCCCCTTCCTCCAGCTTCTCGACCTTTGCCCTGTTGTCACAGCGCCTTTCTCTGTCATCCCATTGCCTCTGATGCGGACTCTTGTACATTGGGCCCCCCTGGACCCCTGAGGATAATCTCCGCATCTCAGAATCCTTACTGCGGTCACACGTGTGAAGTGCCTTTTGCCACGTAAGGTCACATGTTCATAGGGTTCAGAGATTGGGGCGTGGACATCCTTCGGGGCCATTATTCAGCCTGGCCCTGGGGGAGTCTTCTTTAGGTCCTTTGTGTCCTTGCCCTCAGCAAGCACAGTGCTTGCTTGGTACAGCAGGGGCAATGAGTGAATGAATGAATGAATGAATGAATGAATGAATGGACATGAATGCAGAATGACAGAGAGAGACAGGCAGGGAGACAAAGCCGGCCACCCTAAGCAGCCAGACCTAGATGGGCCTTACACCTAGATGGGTTCTCCCGAGTCCCCTGAGAACCTGTGGCTTTACTCTTAGATACACCCTCAGGCATCAAGGGTCAGACCTGCCAGACACTTACATGTTTTGGGATCAAAGGTCAAAAATGTGATTCCTGGAGAAACCAGGAATGTGCTACGCCCTCCCTTGGGGTGCTTTACCTAACCAACAGCCCTCTTTCTACCAGCCACTGTTGTCTTCGTTTCCTGGCTGAGGGGCTGAGGCACAGAGAGGCACAGTCACTCACCTGAGGCCACACAGCTAGTGAGTGGCAGAGCCACAGAGACGGGACTCCGGGGCCCGGCTGCGGGGCCTGAGCCCCTGCTTCCGTTGCTGCACATTTGATGTGCCCACTCCTGGGGCCACCTGGTGCTGTCCTCAAGGAAGCATCCTGTGCCCCAGTGGGATTCTTGCAGTCCTGCAGACTTGAAAAAGCAGTGATCAGCTGTGGCTGAGTTTGTCGCTCACTCGTGACTATGGGGACGCCCTGCTGTTGTTTGTCAGGGTGGAGTCAGGGGAAAGGCAGCCTCAGAGCAGGGCCACACGGGATAGCCCGCCTTGTTCCCCAAGTCTTGGCCCCCCACCCCCAAGCAAGGCTGCTCCACACAGCTCTGCTGGGGAAGGAAGTGGGAGACCTAGCGAGGAGAGCCGGGAAGCTGTGTGAAACTGCCCTCAGGAGCTCATGTAACTGGAATCACACAGTATTTTCTCTGCAGCTGGCTCATTTTACTCAGCCAGCTTCCTTCAGCTTCCTCCATGTTGTAGCATATGTCGGAATTTCCCCCTTTTTCACCACTGAATAATATTCCACTCTAGCCTGTGCCCATTCTGTTTCTCCATTCACCCACCAGTGGATGCTCTGGTTGCTTCCACCCGCCGGCTTTTGTGAATGACGCTGCCATGACTGTGTTTGATTCCCCCTTGCTTTCAGTTCTTTTGGGTACATACCCAGAAGTGGAATTGCTGGGTCGTCTGATAATTCTATTTTTAATTTTTTTTTTGAGGAATGGCCATTCTCTTTCCCAAAGCAGCCGTGCACTTCACGCTCCCAGGAGCAGCACGCAGGTTCCCAGAGTCTCCCTGCCAACACTGTTCCCTGCCTTCGACCGTAATCATCCTGACGGGAGCGCGGTGGCACCTCACTGTGGGTTTCATGTGCTTCCCCCTCGTGATCAGCACTGCTGAGCATCCTGGCGTGTGCTTCTTAGCCGTTTGTAGGTCTTTCTCGGAGAAATGCCTGAGCGAGTGCCACCACTTCTTTATAAATATTGTTCCCAGTCCCGGTCATAGCCCAACGTGGTGGGTATCACCATACGCTTTTCACATTTGAGCTAAGCCATGAAAAACCCAAAGTGACTTATCTAATAAGGTCATAGGTGGCCTGGAAAGTGACAGAGGTTGTATTTAAACATCGCTCTTCCTCCTCCCAAATGCTGAGCGCACCCGGTGAGACGACTGTCTGGGCTCACTTCTCCGAGCTCCTGTCCCCCCCTCCCCCGAGCGGGCTGTGAGTGCCTGGGAATCAGAGCCTGCCCCTTACTCATCCCCGACGGGGGGGGCGGCGGGTGCGGGGGCGGGTGTGAGATCCTGAAGGAGGGGGTATAAGCACTGCACAGCGTGACTTTGAGTCCCTCTGAGGTTAGGTTTCCTTGTCCACAAGCTGGGGATAGAAACCCAGCCCTCAGTGGCCGGGTGGGAAGATCTGAATTAATACATCTGCAGAGTGCTAAGTATGGTGTCTGGCGTGTCACAGGTGCTGGTGACAAGGTAGACCTTATTAACACCTGAGTGATGGTTCCCACCTCTGCCTGCCTTCCTCCGAGGTTGGGGATCAGATTGGAGCCAGCTCGAAGCCGGCCGTGTGCTCGCAGGAAGGCTCTCTAGGGGACGGTTCAGGCGGCTCCGGACGTGCTGGGTGCCTAGACAGAGGGAGCCAGGGGCTCAGGGCAGTGGTGGACGTTGGCTCATTTCTGTCCTGTGACTTCATCTTCACCACACACACGTCTGCGTCGCTGGAATTCACCACGCACAGGGACGACCTTTTAGAAGACAGTGGGCATGCCGGGATAATGTGCACAGGTGGCCTGGTCTGTGCAGGCGGGGAGGGGAAGGGACCCCCGAAAGCGTGAGAAAGAAACGCTTCTCCATCCACGTGGCTTCTACCTGCCACCCGAGAGTCCCGGAGACCCCCACCTCCCAGCACGAGGCAGAAGCCCTGAGGGGGACCCGTGGCGCTGGCTCGCAGAGGCATTTCTCGGGAGGAGCCTGCTGTTCGGCTCCTGCCCCGCCAGCACCTGATGGAGTTATCACGAAGAGAGGGGTGTCCTTAATTCACTTGGGAAGGCGCATGGGGCCCGACAACGCCGCCTTCCATCCCGGGGACAACAAACGCATTCTTCACCATAATTACAGTGTCACTGTGATAAAAAATTCCATCAGCCCCTTCCACCTACGAAGGGCTTCCGCTCTAATTGCTGGCATTCCGCTGAATTACAAGTATTCAAGGGAGAATTTAAGGGGTGCTTAGGTAACAAAGATAAATCGGGTATGTTTTCCACCCTCCCGCAGTCCCTCATTAGGCCAGGCATCGGCACCGGCCGGGGGTCCGCATTCCCCTTGTCTCTGTCCCTCCCTCCCAGGGCAGAGGGAGACTGGAGGGGTCCCCCGGGCCATGCGAATCAGGAATGGGTGTCAGGGGCTTCCCACCCCTGCTGTCACCGTACAAAAGGGAGCAGAGAGCCCCGGCCCCACTTCCGGAGGGATGTGCGCCAGGACAATCCCGTTAGCCTTTCTGGACCCCCAGTTGTCTAACAGGACAGAGGAGACCGAGTCCAGATACAGTTCTTGCTCAATGAGGAGGCATTTGACATTGTTTGAGGGGCTCCCCATTTTATGCATGGATGACCCAAGACCCCAAAAGGGTGACTTCCCTTGCATGACACAGCGGGAATGGGCAGAGCCAGGCTCTCTGAGTGCTTTACAGGGCCCGCACAGCGTGAAGTGCACAGTAGGCGCTCCACGAACACACCTGCCTTTCCCTTACGCTTTGCCAGGCCATCCGATGGGATTATGTGTGGTGCACAGAGCCAGCCATGGGTGCCAGCCACCTCAGGAAGCACCCTGGCTCCGTCCTCGCCCTGGGCAGAAAAAGACGGCATTTCACTGCTCCCTCTGGGAGAAGGGGGTGGCTACGTGGCCAAGAGCACAGTACTTCGTAGTCAGAAAGCCAGGGTTCAAGGACAGGGTCTCCCACTCTGGGGTGGGTGTGTTATAGACTCTCTCTGACGACAGCCTTTTTCTCTACCAACTGGAAATAATGGCAGTCCCTGAGGGAGCTACAAAGGCAGGGCCTGGCGCAGTGCACACGCATGGGGGACGTGAGCCGCTGTTCCTGTCGGGTTCCCCATGGAAACTGCAGCCAGGTGCCATGTGGTTCTGAGTGCTGTGTGCACAGCTGGAATGGCAGGGAGTGTGATGTCACCCCCTCTTCGGAAAGCTCCCCCAGGCCTTTGCCTTCTCAGCGCGTGTTAGAATCCACATCAAGGCCCTCAAATCCTGTCAAGCAGCTCTCCAGGCCCCACTCCTTCCAAGAGTCCCAAGCGACAGGTGTTCATTGGCCATGGTGTGGCTGGGGAGTGGGGTGAGGGCTGCAGGTAGGGGTGGGGATGGCGCCACCCTGTTGTGTGTCTGCTCTGAAACAGAGCCCACGGGCTGGCCCAGCTCCGTCCACAGGGGAACCTGTGAAAATGACTCACACACAGGAGTGATGAGCTGAAGAGGCAGCAAACCCTGCATGCCACCCCCACTCCTCGCCTCACCAAGCCATTTCAGAAGATCAGCTCTTCCCCACGGGGAGGACTTGGGTCTCCTGAGCAAGGGGCATTGGGTTTGCACTGGGCACTGTGTCTGGAAGGGCCTGACAGCAAAGCCCAAGGGGCTGCAGGGAAGGGGCTCCTGCCTGCCCCCGCAGGCCCAGCGGGGCCGACTCCCTCCCACCTTCAGAACTGACTCTCCAGGGCGCAGGCCATGATGAGCCAGCAGGCCCAGTGCTCCGAATGCGAGGGAAAGGGCAGAGGAGAAGGCACCAGCATCTTCAGATCACCCACGTTAGCTCATCTGCTTATCCCATTGACTGTGACAGACAAGCATCTTTATCCCATTTTACAGAAGGGGAAGCTGAGCGTTAGAAACTCAAGTTAATTTTGCCCGGGTCACACTGCCAGCAACTGGCTGGGTTGGAACCCAGGGTGCAGAGTCCTGAGAATCAGGCTCATCCCTTCACTCTGTGCAGGGTTGCATGGCGGGTTTAGACCAGACCATGGCCCTGCAGGGCTCCCTCCTAGCCTCAGGGAAGGAGTGAGTAAGGGGAGGTGTGCAGGGGTGAGTGTGGTGCAGAGGCTTCCTGCGAGCTCGCTCCTAACCTGCCTGGGGAGCAGGCTGCCAGCCATGCAATTACAAGCTGCTTGGGGCTCCTCTCAGCGCCAAGACGCAGGGACCCGAACCATTTCTGCAGCTCCAAATCTCTGAGAACATGGCTCTGAAAGCAAAGAAAGGAAGTATAATAGTGTACAAAGGGTCTGTTCATTCTCTTGTACTCACAAAGAGCCAGTAATCCAAATGACTTGTTCCAGAAGATTAGAGGACCCCCCCAGCCCCTCCCCCACTCGGGCTGGCACATTGCTCTGCAAAAGCAGGCACCTGGCTGTGAAGCCACGTATCTAGGGACCAGGACTCCAGCCTGAGCCACAGCCAAGGAGACAAAAAAAAAAAAAA
>PVIA01007150.1:0-87095 GCA_004024845.1 Tonatia bakeri | reverse complement strand
ATAATCCCATTCTGGTCCCACTCCAGTACCTTCTCCCCCAGGAGCTAAAGCAACCCTTCAAAATGCAGATCTGACCACATGAGCCCCCTACACGAGGCCTTGTAGTGACCTCCCATCACCTTCTCTATAAAGACCGAATTTCACGCATTCATTCAGGACATTTTGACTAAGCATCGTCTCCGTGCCAGACATTGTTCTAGACCACAGGGAAGATGTGAATGAAACAGACAAAAACCCCTGTCCTCAAGGAGCTTGTATTCCAATGGGGAAGAGAGAGAGAGTTAACACCTGATAGCGTAAAAATTTTAAGTAAAAAGCTTTAAATAATTTTAAAAATAACATTAAAACTTGGTATATTTAAAGGTGTATCAAGCAGTAACAAATGCTCAGAAGAAAAATAAAGTGGAGAAAAGTTGCAAATTTAAAGAAGGTCATCTGAGAAGACCCTCAATGAGAAAGTGACATTTAAGGGAAAAACTGAAGGCAGCAAAGAAGCAAGTGGTGCAGGTTTCGGGGGCGGGGGGGGAGCATTCCCGGTAGAAGGAACAGCAAGTGCCAAGGTCCTGAGGGAGGAGCGCCGCTCAGCTGGCAACAAATAGCAAAGGTGTGGCTGGTGCAGTGTGAGAAAAAGGTGAAGAACAGGAGCTGAAGGCAGAGAAATCACAGGGAGGGGGCAGATCATGTAGGGTCTAGGGTCACGGTAAGAACATTGTCTTTTCCTGCAGGAAACAGGAAGCCACAGCAAGGAGGACTGTAAGCAGAACACAGATGTGATTATGGATTTGGAGGATGCTTCTGGCTGCAACACTGAGGACAGATTGTAAGGAGGCAAAGAGTGGCAGCCGGGAGACTATTTAAAAGGTTACAACCTCAATGACCCAGATGGCAGTTGAAGATGGAATGGACTTGACTGACAGTCGTGGGGATGGTGAGAAGTGGTCCATCTCCAGATGCAGTATGAAGGCAGAGCCAACAGACTTGGCTGATGGACTGGATGCGGGCAGTAAGAAATAGAGAAGTCAAGGATGATCCTCAGAATTTAGACCTAAGCAACTGAGATGGGGAAAACTACAGGAGGGATGAGTCTGGGGAGCGTGAGGGGGAGAGAGATAGAGCCCAGGAATTCCACCTCGGACCAGTTCACTTCAGAATGCCTTTCAGACAGCCAAGCGGAGACCACCGAGGGAGACAGAGAAGAGGAAGCGACCAGACACAACTCATGGAAATCAGAGAAGGAGGTAAGAGGGGGACGGACTAGCCAGGAGATGGAGGAAAAGCTGGCATGATGGTGAGTCTTTATGAGCAAAATATAAAAGTGCTTTAGGAAGGAGGGAGTATTAAGCTATGTCAAAGGACTCTCAGCTGAGGGCAGGAAAGGTAACCACTAGATTTGGTAACCAGGCAGCCACTGCGGCGTGGAGGGGAGCAGAGCTGGCGCAGTCTTCTAGAAGTTCCGCTGTAAAGGAGGGCAGAGAGAGCAGTGGCTGGCGGTGGCTATGAGGTCAAGAGCAGTGGCAGGGGTAGGTGGGTCGGGTCGTTTCTTGGCTGGTCCACGGCTTGTTTGTTTCCAAAGGATGTCTCATTTTCTCTAGATTCAAACCTTCAGAGGAGGACCCCTCTCTCCTCCTAGTCCACCCCACCCCCTTAGCAGGTCCTTCATTCTTATGTTTGCCACACAACCATCTACAGCCACAGGTGAAGACCAGGTAAAAGTTTAACTCTCCCCAAGAAAAGTAAAGACCTCATTTTCCCCAGGTGGAGCTATAAATTTTTCTGAAATTCCAACCATTCCTCCTTTGAGTCTTCAAGACTTTCCATTAAAATGCAAATGTTCCAGCCAGCCAGAGGGGAGAGCGCCTGACTTGGGCAGCCTTGGTAATCCTCACCTTTCTTAAATTGAGAAAACATTGGTTTACAACATTATGAAGTAATTCGACATTTGTATATACTATAGCATGCTCACCGCCAAGTCTAGTTTCTATCCATCAACACAATTAACATCTTATTAATCAATGTCACCCCGACAAATGTAACCATTTCGCCCTCCCTCCACCCCCTTCCTCTCTGGTAACCACGGACAGATACCCAAAGAACACAAAAACACTAGTTGGAAAACATACACGCACACCAGCTCTGACCGGTGTGGTTCAGTGAGTGGGGCGTTGTCCCACAAACAGAAAGGTCGCAGTTCGATTCCCGGTCAGGGCACAGGCCTAGGTTTGGGTCCCATCTCCAGAAAGGGCGTGTATGAGAGGCAACCAATAGATGTGTCTCTCGCACATCGATGTCTCTGTTCCCTGCAGCATTATTTATGCTAGCCAAGACGTGGAAACAGCGTGAGAGCCCACAGGCTGAGACCTGACGAAGAAGGTGGGGCACACACAGCGCACACTGGGACCCTGCTCGGCCCTAAGACAGGTGAGATCCTGCCACTCGCAACAGCACGGACGGAGCTCGAGCGTACTGTGCTGAATGAAATGAGTCAAATGGAAAGAGAGAAATACCATACGGTTTCATTCATATATTGAATATTTAAAAAATGAACAAAGAACCCATAGAGGCAGACGACAGATTGATAATCCTCATGTGGTAACCCTCGTATTCCCCCACGGCTGACCCACAGGGAGGCCCACTGCACCCCAGGCTCCCAGCTGAACCCTTTACCTCCTACTCGATCTCCAAAACACGGCTGTTTTATTATCCATGCTTTAACTACATTGATTGTCCAAGAAATTAAGTAACTTATCCACAGTCCTAGCGCTAGAATGCCGCAAGGCCGGAATCTGAAACCAGGCCATCGGACTGCAGGGCTCACACACCATGTTTGTTTCAGTTTCTTTCACTTTTTTGGAGACGGGAGGTGGCGGTGTCTATCAACTTTTTTCACTTTTTAAAAATTGTGGTAAACATGCATAACAAAATTTACCATCTTGACCATTTTAAGGTATAAAATTCAGTGGTTTTAAGTACATTCAAAATGTCGTACAAGGATCCAAGACAGTGGCGGAGTAGGTGGAACCCACACTCACCTCCTCCCAAAACAAACTGGAGTTACAGCTAAAACATAGAAACATCAGCCTGAATAGAAACATCAGACTGAAGACTGCCTGCACAGCAGTGTCACAGCCAAGGGTTTACAGAAGCCACACTGATGAGACTGGTGGGAAGAACAGAGTTGCAGAAGGGGCTGACCCTGCACCCACGTGCAGTGGTAGAGAATCTGAGGGGATATCTCAGCTATAAAGGTCCCCCATGAGGGATGTGGGGGTCTCAACCCCACACTGAGCTCCCCAGACCAGAGCACCACAGCCAGGAAGGAGAGCCCACATAACATCTGACTGTGAAAATCAGCAGGGATACTGTCCACCCGGGAGAGAAAGGAGTCTGCTAGAAACCAAGGCGTCCTCTTAAAGGGCCAGTAGACAAAATCTCGATCATGACCACTCACCCTGGGCTCCCCGTGAGGGAGGGCAGCTCGGAGCAGACGGGTCGTGCAAGGAAAGGCTGGGTTGTGTGGCTCTGGGGAGAGAGATGAGGGAATAGCCACCAGGATCCCTGTGCTGAGTCCCTCTCCCACACCATCTTTCATGGATTGGAAAGTCCCCTCCATAGAGTATAGTGTGGCCTGGGGGAATGCACCGGCATGCTCTCCCAACTCCCTGTTGCCCCATCCTGCCAAGCTCATACCCTGCAAAGGAGTCAGCTGGCTACCATCAGCCTGAGCCTGCAGTGCAGACTTTCTTGGAAGGCTCTCAAGGAGGTCCAAGCAGACTCGGAGAGAGACTGAGTGGTATGGCTCTGGGCAGATGCCATTTTTCTCTCACACACCCGACCAGCACCATCATTCCTGTGCAGAGCCCTCCCTTCGCATGGCCAAATCTCAGTCTGTTCAGGCCTAATAAATCTGCTGGCCTCACCCTAATGATTCCCTGAGACCCTGTCCCACCGCAAACGACTGCAGGCACCCGGCAGGTGGCAGCTGGATTTGGTGTATTCTAAGGATTTGCTGAGTGGTCTCAGACCCAGCACTGGAGTCAAGTTTGAATCTGTATCAACCTGGTGAACACTACTCATGCCAGCCTGGGGACTCACTGAGAACCTACCTCAAGGAACTTGCATACTGCCAAAGGCTCTTTCAGTGACTGAGCCTAACAGGCAGCAGACAGGCAAGGGTACCTTGGGCCTTTTGCTGACCTGCCTCAGGCTCAGTGATGGGGGAAGACACCCTTGGTGTGCAGCTCGGCCCCTCCCACACACACCCAGCTTCAACAGAGGCAGCCAAACTGTGGATCACTTTCTAGCTCCAAACAGGTACCTCAGGGCTGGTCACAGGCAGTGTCTGACACTGATCTACACTTGAGTCCCTCCTAAAGAGCCCCAAAACCAACATACCTGGTGGCAGGCTTCAGACGACAACAGAACACAACCTAATTAGCTCCACAAGCAGCGTACCTAAAAGGAGATCTCGGCAGACACCAGACCCTTCCAAGGCAAATACCATTCCGTGGGATCAGCCCCTGCACAGGAGCTTTATGCTGTGGTCAGGGTCAGTCCTCACAGTCAGCCAGCCTAAGGGTCAAGCCCACCCATGGATGGGCCAACAGCAATCAAGACTCAACTACAACAGGAGGGCTCACATAGCCCACACAAGAGGCCTTCAGGGAGCACCTAGCTCAGCTTATCAGAGAGACTGTGCCAAGTGAGCCTCATAAGACACCTGCTGCATAAAGCGACTCTACCAACACTAAGAGACATAGCAGACCTTCCTAATACACAGAAGCAAACACAGAAAGGCAGCCAAATAGGAATACTGAGGAATGTGCCCCCAAATGAAAGAAGAGAAATCCCCAGAAAAAAAAAATAAATGAAATGAAGGCAAGCAGTCTACCAGATACAGAGTTCAAAACAATGGTTATAGCCCTGGCCAGGTGGCTCAGTTGGTTGGAGCATTGCACTGAACCCCAAAGGTCGTAGGTTCAATTCCCTGCCAGGACACATACCTAGGTTGCAGGTTCAATCCCCAGTCGAGGCACATACAGGAGGCAACCAATCAGTTTCTCTCTGACATCAATGTCTCTCTCTCCCTCCCTTTCTCTCTCTCTAAAATCAACTAAGGAATATATCCTTAGATAAGGATTAAAAAAAAATAACCAATGGTTATAAGGATGCTTAAGGAAGCTAGAGAAAGAAATGATGAACTCAGTGAGAACTTAAAGAAAGAGAAAGTGAGCATGAAAAGGACACGGAAACCATAAGAACAAAACAGTCAGATGAAGAATACAGTATCTGAAGTGAAGAATACACCAGAAGGAATCAACAGTGGGCTAGATAAAGCAGAGAATCAAATCAATAATTTGGAATACAAGGTAGCAAAAACAACCAATCAGAGCAACAAAAAGAAAAAAGGATTTAAAAAATGGGGATAGTTTAAGGGACCTCTGAGACAACATCAAGCATAACAACATCTGCATCACAGGGGTACCAGAAGAAGAAGAGAGAGAGCAAAGGGTTAAAACCCTATTTGAGGACTTCCGGTCAAGACAGAGGCACAGGTAGACATGCTGCACCTTCTTGCGCAACCATAAGGATCACAACTAACCTCAAAACAAAACTACCCAGAACTGCCAGAAAATCAAACTTTATGGAAGTCCGACAACCAAGGATTTTAAGAAGAGATATTCATCCAGATGGGTAGGAGGGAGAGAGACTGGGAGCTGGGGCAGAAGGGACACAGTATAGGGGTGGCGAGGCAGTGGTGGCAACCAGCTGGCTGAATGGGCAGTCCCACATTCATGTGTGGTAGATAAAAATCAGGATGGATACCTTGGGAACGAGTGATCCCAGCCCCAGGCCAGACCGACCATACAACCCAGGACTCCAGTGCCAAGAAAATAAAGCCTCATAACTTCTGACTGTAAAAACCAGTGGGTGTTGGGGAGGCAGAAGAAACTGCCAGCCTCTTGAGAGAGGCTGTTTAAAGGGCCCACAAGGTCCTAGAACAAATGCAAACCCACCTACCCTGGGAACCACCACTGGGGCAGCAGCTAGAGAGGCTCCAGTCACATATGGGAAGGCACTGAAGTGACCGGAAATGGGGCAAATGCTGAGCAAGCCTCAGTGGCATTGTCCCCTCTCTGACCCCTTCCCCACATACAGACCACAAAGCAGTGAAGTGGGTAGCCCCACCCTGGCGAATATCTAAGGCTCTGCCCCATACAAATTAACAGGTACACCAAGACAGGAAGTCAAAGCACCTGTACCTAATATACAGAAATAAACACAGGGAGGCTGCCAAATCAAGGAGACAAAACTGAAAGAACAGAACAAACCCCCAGCAAAAGAGCTAAGTGAAATAGAGATAGCCAACTTATCAGATGCATAGCTCAAAACATGGCGATCAGGATGCTCAGAGAACCCACTGAATACATCAAAAACATAAGGAAAGAAATGAAGGCTACACTAAGTGAAATAAAGAAAAATCCAGGGGACAGGCAGAAAGTGACCAGAGGAGAGAGAAGAGGGAATTTCAGGGGAAAAGGGGAAGGGTTTGCAGGAACAAAGTTAAAAGACACATGGATTAAAAACTAGGGGGAGGGTGGTAATGGGAGGGAAGATGGGAGGGGGATGGGTGGGCTTGATTGGGAGTAAAGGGGAGAAAACTGTACTTGAACAATCATTAAAATAAAAAAAAAGAAAAAGAAAAATCCACAGGGAACCAACAGTGAAGCTAATGAAACCAGTGTTCAAATCAACAATCTGGAACAAAAGGAAGGAATAAACAACCAACCAGAACAGATTGAAGAAATAAGAATTCAAAAAAATGAGAAAAGAATAAGAAGACTCTGGGACATCTCCAAAAGTGCCAACACCCAAATCACAGGGATGCCAGAATGAGAAGAGAAAGAGCAAGAAATTGAAAGCTTATTTGAAAAAATAATGAAAGAAACTTTCCTAATTTGGCAAAGGAAATAGACATACAAATCCAAGAAGCACAGAGTCCCAAACAAGTTGAACCCAAAGAGAGCCACACCAAGACCCATCATAATTAAAATGCCAAAAGTTAAAAATAAAGAGAGAATCTTAAAAGCAGTAAAAGAAAAGCAGAGAGCTACCTACAAAGGAGTTCTCGTAAGACTGTCAGCTGATTTCTCAAAAGAAACTGCAGGCAAGAAGGGACTGGCAAGAAGTATTCCAAGCAATGAAAAGCAAGGACCTACAACCACAATTACTCTCTTCAACAAAGCTATCATTTAGAATTGATGGGCAGATAAAGTGTTTTCCCAGACAAGGTAAAGCTAAAGGAGTTCATCATCACCAAGCCCTTATTATACGAAATGTAAAAGGGACTTATTTAATAAAAAGAAGATCTAAAACTCTGAACATTAAAATGACAACAAACTCACAATTTTAAACAACTGAACCTAAAACACAAAAACAAACCAAGCAAACAACCAGAACAGGAACAGAATCATAGGTATGGAGATCATTTAGAGGGTTATCCATGGGGTGGGGGAAGGAGGAGGCAGGGGGAAGGTACAGGAATTAAGAAGCTTAATTGGTAGGTACAAAATAGACAGGGGGATGGTAAGAACAGTGTAGGAAAAGGAGAAGGCAAAGAACCCATGTACATGTCCATGGGTATATGTACAACCCATGGACATGAACTAAGGGAGGCAATTTCTGGTGGGAGGGGGTACCGAGCGGAAGGGGGCAAAGGGGAAAAAATTAGGACAACTGTAATAGCATAATCAATAAAATATACTTTTTAAAAAGGTGAAGGGATTAAGAAGTACAAATTGGTAGTTACAGAAGAAAATCATGAGGAGGTGAAGTACTGCACAGGGAATACAGTCTGGGACATTGTAATAACTCTGTATGGCGCTAGGTGGGTACTGGAAATATCGGGGGAAGCACTTTGTAAAGTACATGACTGTCTAACCACTACAATGCACACCTGAAACTAGTACAAAATAATATCAAATGTAAACTAATTGAAAAGCTAATTTTTAATGTTGTACAACTATCACCAAAATTCTAATTCCAGAACTTTTTCATCACCCCCAAAAGAAATGGATCAGTTGGTTTTTTAGTGAGTAATACCTTAGTGTATATCAAAAGCCAAAAATTATCGGAAGGTATACAGTGACGGACTCCATCCTGTCCTTGTCCCAGCCTGTCCAGTTCCCAGCTGGCCGTGTAATGGTTTTTACACATCCTTCTGCAACCTCTTTATGCAAATAAAGGCAATGCAAAGATGGAGTCCTTTTTTCCCTTTTTTATCATAAAAAGCAGTATATTGTACATTCTCTTCTGCACCTAGCTTCCTTTGCCCAAAATATCCTGGGAGAACTTTCTTTCAGTACTTAGAACGTTCACGGTCCTCCCATTAGTAACATGGTCCACAGTCCAGGGTGCGCGTGTGGAGTGATGTAGGTGACCCGGTTCTCTGCTGATAGGCATTTGGTTGTCTCCAATTTTTGCTATTTCAAATAATATTCAGTGAATGACCTTGACCTACACCATTCCACGTGTGTAGAAATACATATACATGCTGGATAATCCCTAAAGTGGTCCACTGGGTCAAAGGGGATACACATAACGGTGACAGGTGTTGCCAGACTGTACTGTTTTGGGACGATACCAACTGATCTCCCATTAAACTGGTACAAGAATGAGGACCCACATGCCCATCGACACTCTGTGCTAGCCCCCTGTGGCTGGACACAATGCCAAAGCAGCTTTTGTCTGTGGTTTTTTCCTGCCCAACTCACTTTCACCCCTTCCTCTGGCAATAATACTCCCTACCTTCACTTCAGAGATCTGTCCTCTCCCACTGGAAAGGAATCTTGCAGTCACCATGGCTACAGTGGCCACAGGAATGGACCCCTGACTCAGGCTAGGCCAATCCAGTTCCCCACCCCCACCCCACACAGGGCTTCACGCAGCGATGATGAGCGTGTGATCCGGGCCAATCAGAACTCCTCCTTGGGCTCTAACCAGAGCTGGTGGAAAGGAGCTGTTATCACCCTCTCTGGATGAAAAGGGGTTAAAATGTTACCACCAGGATTGCAACATCATGGGGAGAGATGACCCCAGAGAAGGAAGACAATAGGAATAGAGGCAGACAGAGCAGACAGGGAGGAAAAGAGACCCCGGTGGCCTGCGGCTGGCTGCGCCTGAGGCCGGGCCCCCTGCGCAGGTGTGCCACGCCAGTCAGCAAATAGGCCCCCTGTTTCACTTGGCCAATTCGCCTGGGCTTCTGTCACTTGTCCCCAAGAGTCCTGACTAATCATGTGTGTGTGTGTATGCATATATATAAAATAATCCAAATTTTGTTATAGAGAAACAGATGTAAATATATTGTGTGGGAAAGTATGTATTTGGGCAGGAAAAAAAAGCCAGAAGAAAATATATTAAATGTTAATGGTGATTATCTCTGCAATCCCCCATCTGGAATTGCAGATGATTTTTATTTTAGTCTTTGTACTTTTCTGTGTTTTCCAAATTTTCTGCAAAGAACATAGATTTTTTTTTTAATATAACAAATATGTCTTTTAAAAATCAGATTGGCAAGAAGCAGCCCAGAGAGTGCCTAGAGGAAGGTTCAGAGCCCAGGCCATGGTCAGGGACAACAGAGATGTCTGCCCCTGAAACCTGCTCTGCATGGTCTGTGCACCCTGGGGTGGCTGCCGCTTGTCCCAGGGACAGCGGGCAGGTTGCTGGCGCATCCACACCATACACATGAAATGCAAGCCCCCGTCACGTGGTCACGGGCTCCCGTCTCTGTCCCAAGATGGGCGCGGAGCCAAGGCTTCCCTGCACACTCCTCCCAGAACCGGAGCCCACGCAGAGCCTCCAGAATCTCCTCCCACCAAAGTCCCCCCCACCAGCAGTCCCAGGCCCTCCTAGAAGAGCCCCACTAGGCTTTGGCACACTGCAGGAAAGGAAAATGTCAGCATAAAAGGGGAGCTCACCCGAGGTGGCCCCGTCCTCCAGCACCTGCTCCCTAGGCCGACCTCACCAACAACACAGGACAATGGGTGGGGGAAGTGAATTGCGGCAGGACTGAGGCCTTGGGGACCTTCAACTTCAGCACATGGGCTGTTACAGAGGACATGGAATCCCAGCGCTTCCCTGGAATCCCAGCGCACTCTGGCTTCAAAACCACCTCATTTTTCATGGGGACCAGGCCAGAGCCATCCCCACCTGCCCATCCCATGCTCAACCAGAGAAAAACTCTCTTATCTACTTTACATATTCTAGGCACCTTAATTTACTTGGAATCACGTGGTATTCCAAGTAAATCTGCCCTTGGAGTCTGGCTCAGTTCACGTAGCACAATGTTTTCAAGGTCCATCTGTGTTGTATCAGAATTCTATTCCACTTCATGGCTGAGTAACGTCCCATTGTACACACACCACGTTTTGTCTGTCCATTCATCTGCCGAGGAGCGCTTGGGCTGCTTCCTCTTCAGGCTGTTGGGAATCGTGCTGCTATGGACATGGGCATACAGATACCTGTTCAAGTCCCTGCTTTCAATTCTTCGGGGTACATTCCTGGGAGTGAAATTGCTGAATGAGATTACTGTTTGCACAAAGATTCAATTAAAGAACAAGTGAAAATCATCCATTAGTCCTAGTCCCATTTCATAGTCAGGGAAACTGCGGGCCACAATTGGAACACCGTGAACATTCAAGGCCACACATATGGTGTTGCTTCCCTGGGTTTTAGCCTGAGGCTTCGGCTTCCCTTCTGCTGTTACATTCTTGCTATCCAGGGTTCCCTACCTGTCATACCTCTGAGATCCCTGGGGGGTGGGGGTTTCCAGCAGGGGGATGGACCACCGAGAGCCAGCCCCACTCTCAGCCAGGGCCCTGTGGCTGGATGGTCAGTAACTTGTAGTAAAAAATCTAGACTTTCAGGGTTACGCGCAATTGGGACCCCCTAAGCGTCAACAGAAGAGGGTGGGGAAGCATCCTCCAGCCTCAGGGCTGAGGGCCAATCCTGAGCAAGGCCAGCTGGTCCCCCCAGATGAAGCCCAGCACAGTCACCTGTCTGACTGCCTCAACGTTCAGGATGGACTCAGGAAAAGGGGGGCTTTGAGTGGGCCCTCCTCTCTTTGGCATCCAGGGCCCTGGCCCCTCTTCTCCAGTGCCCACCACATTCTGTCTGGTCATCCCTTCTGGAGCACAGGCCACGTGGGGCACAGAACGCGTGTTCTCCTCCCGGACCCTGCCATCGGGTGCCAGGTGCACATCTGGCACTCCACGAACATTGATGGGAGCGAACTGAAGCAGCACGAGTGAGCGTCTGGAACACAGCTGCTGCCTGCATTTGCATTTATAGAGGAGAAAGAGAGGGCACATGCTGGGGACAGAGGCTGCCACTTCCAGAAACTGGGGGGTGGGGAGGCCAGAGAACCCGAGATGTGGAAGCCAGGTGTCCCTGTTCCCATCACTCCGCCTGCATCGGTGGCTGTGCCCCGGGGGGACCTCCTCAGCTATCAGTAACTAGCCTCTGCTGCCATCTCAACAGTCCTTCCTGGCACATCTGTGGATCCAGTTTTCATGCAGCCTGTTTCCGTGACCTCTTAATTTACACACTGTTTCTGCCTGTGCATCTCAGATGAGATATCTTATTAAAATAAATGCTCTATTAAAATACAGATGGCACCGGTAACCCCGGCTCCAGCCTGGAGCTCCCCATTCTCATTGAGAAGCGGGAATCTCTGTTCTAATTAGTGAGTACTGCAGCCAGGAGGCCTTTCAGCTCATGTGCGGCCTGGTAGGGCAGACCCTTCCCCCCAGTCCAGGCTCTACCATCTCCCCCCTAACCCTGCAGCTCAGGCCTAGTGTTCAAAAGAAACCAAGGGACCCATCCAGTCCTTTTAAAAAATGAGAATATGCTCAGATGCCACAGTTCTTAACATTTTGAAACTATTCATACACCTGGTACAGATTTCACACTTCAGACCTGCAGGACAGCCCACTTCACAGATACTTAACATCAAGGGCAGAGGGGTCAAGTAACTCAGGCAGGGTCCCCATGTAGCAGGCAATGGGAGAAAAGGCATGAAATCGGGCATCAAGACAGACAAGAAGAGAGAGATTGCGTTTGAATCCGCGCTCTGCCGTACCAGCCGAGTGACACTGAATATGTCACCCCTTTTGAATCTCGGCTTTCTCCTCTAGGAAAGATGAAGGGGACAATGATAAGCCTCACGCCGAGAATGCAATGAGGTAAGTGAGGTTTAAGTGCCCTCCCCGTGCGGTACAGGAGTGGGGCTCAACCCAAGTTCCGTCCCTGCCCCTTCACCTGGGATTCCTGAGTTTTGGTATTGTAATATCCAGCCTTCCAAATTCTGTCATTTGTGGGTGATTAGGGAGAATGCAGAAGGAGGAACATCCAAAGGCAAATTAGCCCTGGCTGGTGTGGCTCAGTGGATTGAGTGCCAGCCTGCAAACCAAAAAGTCACCGGTTCAGTTCCCAGTCAGGGCACATGCCTGGGTTGCTGGGCCAGGTCCCTGGTTGGAGACATGTGAGAGGCAACTGATGGATGTATCTCTCGCACATCTATGTTTCTCTCCCTCTCTTTTCCACTCCCTTCCCCCATCCAAAAATAAATAAATAAAATCTTTTTTAAAAATAAATAAAGGCAAATTAACAGTGGACCTTCTGCAGCCCAGATCCTGCAGGGACCCCAGCCAGACCACCCAAACTCCATTTCCCATCACAATGGGCCTGCCCCCAACCAAGGAAACCCAGAGGTCACTCGGGGCTGGGGCCTGACCTCCAGCCTCCTTGTTCAGTGAATCACACCTCGAGCTCCCCAGCCCCAAAACTCCTGCCTCTCACACTGTACAGCCAATGCCTCAGGGGCCGGGCAGGTGGCACAGGTGTGGCCAGGTATGGATGCTGACGTGGGCAGGCAGGCACCAGTCTCCTGCCGCAAAGCAAGCCCAGTCAGTGTTGCCACAGCTTCTGGTTTCTCAAGAGAAGACTGAAATACAGATTCATAATGTGGAACCTTTTAATTTTAAAGTATCAGTGTAACAGGAAAACACTGTACATGGACCTAGCAGAGGCCCAGAGGGTGGACAGGACTTTGCTTCTAGGCTGTTCCCTGCTGTATCCCCAGGGACTAGAACAGTATCAGGTGCAGAGTAGAGGCTTCAGAAAGATCTGAAGAATCTTCGGGGACCCATTTCCAACAGCAAACTCCCAGGTGCCAGGGTGCTGCTGCCCCCACTCTCTGCAGACAGGACAGTGTGGCATTGTAGCACATGACAGTGAAAAAGGGGAAGGGGTGGGTCCTGCCTCTACCCCTGCCAGGGGTCTGTCCTGTAAACCAGGTATGAGTTGTGCTTTGCTGGGCAGGGGGAAGGGAGGGCCCTGTTATGAGTCTATGAGTTGTAAGCACTTAAGACAATCACAACGCCCTTATTCTGCCACTCACATTCAGTGTGATTCAACGTGGTTGGTAAAAATCTTTGCAGGAAAGAAACAGAAAAGGGGGGGGGAGGGAAGGAAAGCGGACAGGGCAGCTCTAATCAATGGGCCTACTCGCTCCCGCTTTGGAGAAGCACACTAACAGGGAGACCCGGCGGGGTCCGGCCACCCCCAGAAGACTCTGGGAAGGACTTGGCTGGAGTTCCAGCTTGCACGAAAACAGAGTGTTCATAACTGATAAGCTTAAAAGCAAGTGACAATTTTTCAACCCACCCTTGCTCCAAGGGCAGTGAATAAACACAGAGTCGGCTCCAAGTTCCCACTGAGCGTGTCTGGAAGGAGAAGGGAAGGTGAAACCAAGCTCACTCATCCCTAGAAATCGGCGTGGACTCTTTGACACCAGCCTCTTCAGGGCTGAACCGGAACGTCCCACTCAGAAATCCCAGGCATGCTCTTCCCTTTATCACGGGTGTCAAGATTACCAGGTGCCACCCAGATACAAGGCGAGGGACCGAACTCCACCGTGATTGCAGCCAGTCTATGGGGAGGCACGAGGGGGCCTGCCGGGGGCTGCGGAGTTCTGTCTTGACCTGGGTGGTGTCTACCAGGTGGATACATGTGTAGAAATGCACCAGCTGTCCCCTTCCTTGCACACTTAACTCTGTGTAAGTTGCACTTCAATACATTCATAAAAACAGAAGCAGCCGCATGTGTCAAGCACTTCTCAGAAGCCAGGCCCTGCATATCCAAATAATATAACAGTTCGGGGCATGACCTCTGAAGCTCAACAGACCAGGTTAAAAATACCTGGTCCTCCACTTCTGATGCTGCCCCCAGCCCGCTCCTCTGCCTTTGAGCCTCTGTCCCTCAGCTGGAAAACAAAGATAACAACTGACAGAATTAACACACAAGTGCATGCAAGCCCTTAGCACAGAGTCCAGCAAAGAGTAAGCCTCAGAAGCTGTAAGCTTGTTATCAGTTTGTTATACCATTCATCAGCAACCGTAGGCACTGGTGTTACCGGGTCCATTTTCACAGGTGAGAAATGTGCCCCCTTGGTCCCAACTAAGCTCCCTAAACCACAAGCATCTCCATACCATCTTCCCAATTTTCCCCACATCCATGTACCACCTATTACTTTTCTTAACGCTTTTCTTTAAATTGACTCGCAATCTTTGCCTTAAACAAATTTACTTTTTAAAAATGTTATGTAACTGTCATACGTGGAAAATCAGTATCACTTGCCAGGATTCGTTTTTTAAACTAGCTCTTAAAATAAAAAGCACTTATCCACCTGAAAGCGTCTTGCCTGCCTCGTTTACCTTTTATGGATTTGGGAGGCAATGAACCTCCGTGTGTGGGGTGGGGGCATCACCTGCCTGGAGTGACTAAGGAACTTCCTGAGCCCCTCCAGCAAGCCTGTTTGCACAGAGGTGAACCAGGCAGGCCTGGCAAGCCCTCTATTTGGCAACACCCTGGTAACCAGCCATCTGTGCACCACGCGGGCTCCACAGAGATAAAGCTACATTTATTTTTTTTATAGATTTTATTTATTTATTTTTAGAAAGAGGGGAAGGGAGAGAGTAAGAGAGGAAGAGAAACATCGATCGGTTGCCTCTCACACACTCCTAACCGGGATCTGGTCCTCAACCCAGATCTGGAATTGAACCGCAGACCTTTTGGTCCACAGACCAGCACTCGATTCACTGAGCCACACCAGCCAGGGAAAGACAAAGCTGCATTCAGAAAATTATATAGCCCTGGTCCCCAGTTGGGGGCATGAGAGAGGCAACTGATAGATGTTTCTCTCACACATGGATGTTTCTCTCCATCTCTTTCTCCTTCCCTTCCCCTCTCTCTCAAAATAAATAAATCTAAAAAAGAATATTACAAAAAAGATATATATATTGATTCACTAATGGCAACTGGTCACTAATTCAGACACCCACTGGTCCCTGTTTGGCATGAAAGATGGGACTCCGCCTCTGCCTATTTGACAGCAGCTCGAGGAGCGGAGACCCAGGAACCCAGAGTCAGGTGCCCAGCCGCTGCTTCAGGATGGTTAGGCCTGAGCTCAGACCCTCGTATCTGTGGGTCCCCAAACCACACAGAGACAGGGAAGGAGCTAGACGAATAACAATGAAATGACATATGTGCAAGTGATCAGCTGCATTTCTTTCCAAAATCTCTTCCAGAAAGGAAGGAGAGGGAAGGGAAAATCTCTCCAGTCTCAGACAAGAAAAGGGCACCTTGAAAGCGGTGTCAGAGGACACTGCACTGTTAAGAGGATTACCTCAGGGTAACAGGCAACAGGCACACCTCACCCGGGAGCCAATGAGTCTTGTGAGCACCCATCTATTCATCCAGCAAATATTTACTGAGCACTTCCCATTCTGGGCAACGGGGACCCAGAAGGGAAAAGGAGAAGTCTCTGCTCTCAGAAAGCTCACATTCTAGGGGACAGAACAGTCAATACATTGTTTATTATGTAAGCTAGATAATACTAGTTAATAAGTGCCATGTTGGAAGGAAACCAAGGAGCAGTAATAAGGGCTGGAGAGAGCTGCTCAGATTGGACAGTCAGAGCAACCCTCTTGGAGGAGATGATATTTGACTTGAAAGCTCAATGAGGAGGAAGCAGTCAGGTAAGTCACTGTAAACAGCATGTGCAAAGGGCCTGGGGCAGGAACAAGCTTGCCCTGTTCCAGAAACAGAAAGCAGGCCTTTGCAGCTTCAGGAGCACAGCGATCACAGTGAGTGAGAGGACAGGTGCTGGGAGACGAGGTCAGGGACCCGGGCAGGGGGTTCAGGACCATGGAAAGCCTATGCAGAGCCTTCTGCAACAGAGACTTGATTTGACTTGAATTTTTAAAACTCCACTCTGGCGGCCATAAGGAGAATAGATATAGGGGACAAAAAGCAAAGGCACCAAACAGCAGACTAAAATATGTGGCTCAAGGGGAGTCAAATAAACTCTGTCCCTCAACTCTAAGAGTCTACCTCCTCAGACGCTGTGTGAGGTCAAAAATGGGAAGTTGGTCAAAGGGAGACGTTTGTTCTTTAAAGCAACCACAGCCAACCAGGTGGCATTCAAACAGCACACAAAAGAGGGTGAGTGACAGGCCCTTCCACACAGGGCAGGACCCAGCCACCTCTGAGGGACAGAACAAGCGGCCATCTGTTCTGGGGCCAGAGAGTGGAGCAGCTCCTGCTGATAGATGTTTCCCTTCCAGCCCTGGGACTCGGGGACTACAAGGCCAGGGCTCCTGGACACCCAGCCGGCTCAGACCCCCTCCCCAGCCGGCTCGCGGGGCTGTCTCTGGCTCTCCCAATGGGAGAACGCAAGTACCCTCCCAGATGCCAGCCTTCAAACCCTAAGGACAAAACAAGCAACGCTGCCATCACAAAAACAGGCAACTCAACCACCTCCAGCAACACAGGCGTGGGGGGGAGGGACGGATCTGATAGAACCTCTAAAACTAAACACCAATTTAAGGTAACTTAAGGGACAGCAGAACATGTGAAACAATACCAGGAGACGCCATCCGCAAAATCCTGACTGTGGGAATCTCCCTATGACACACAACTCAGTTACTTCAACGACTGTAAGGAAAGAAAGAAAAAGCACTGGGGGAGGAAACAGAGAGAGAGCCAGTCAAGCTTCTGCGACACAGCTGGGGAAATCGGAACGCTGAACATGAGAGTAAGAATCAGGTCAGTTCAGGGTGCATGGCAAGGGCCGTGTTATATTTTTCAGAAGGACTTTATCTTTGAAATGCATACTGAAATATTTCAGAATAAAATGATATAATGTCTGGGATTCACTTCAAACTGGGTATTGTATTACACTATTCCCTCTCCTCTGTGCACTTGAAAATCTCTGCAATAAAAGTTTGGTGTTGTTGGGTTTTTTTTTAATCTAGGAATGGGCTTTTTCTGATGACCTACCCAGGAAAAACCCACTGGACATGATACCCCACAATGGAGGAATCAGATTCATCGGACACACTGCCCTGCCCTCCAGAGCCATTAGTGATTTGCTGACTGATCAGTGAATTCATCTCTCCCTCCTCATAAACCCCATGGGGGCAATTGTTTCAAATAACCACCCCAGTAAGAACCAGAGTTCTTTTCCATTTATGCTAACTGCCCTCTCCCCGGTCCAGAATGCCACACCCGAGGCCACACTGACTTGATCTATGCCTTTCAGAACATACACATTTCCCTGTGTTCCCACCTCGGTCCTTCCTGCCACGAGTGCCCACCTCCCCCGCAGAGGGCACCACAGGCCCCAGCACCCACTTCAGTCACCTCTCACGTGGGGCTGCGGTCTGACCCACCCTGTCCACAAGAAAGCACGCTCTGGAAAGCACAGCTCAGAGGAGCTCTCTACTCTGGTGCCTCCTCGGAATCAGGTTCAAACCCAGTCCTCTCTCAAACACACCATTGCTTTGGCAGGGTCCCAGGTGACGGCATCCCTGGAGGACAGAAAGAAGCAGAACCTCTGGGCCTGTACAGAGTCATCCTGCCAAGGCTGATGCACACCACACCCATTTCTCCAGGAGGCCAACTGAGGCTGGAGCCTGGAGCACAGTTCTCCAGACCTACGTGGACCGACGGTGCCTGGGAGTGAGTGCCCTGGTTCTGGGCCCATATGGGATACCTGTGTCATTACCGTCCCGCCGGTACCGCTACCTGCTCCAATATATAATATTTTTAGGTGGCCTGGGGAGAGCAGGAAGATGGCAAGGATTGGGGGCCACCACTGCAAGTCATCCCTTCTGGCCCGTAGTGTTATCTGCACAAGCCTGTCAACCAGAGGCGCTGGGAAGATCGATGGATGATCCAGCCTGCTGGGAAAAGTGAAGAAGGGGCCTGCGTCTGACCTGACCCTGCAAGGACAGGAGGGGAAGAAGGAGGAACTTGGCAAATTTCACACCCAGCCTGCAGTTTGGGGAGTGCTTAAGAGAGGTTGGCAGCTGCAGCCTGCTCCAGGGCCCCCGTGGCCAGTGTCGGCAGAGGAAGGGTCCCTGGTGGGCACTGAACTGATTTCAGGTGCTTAAAGACACAGAAACTGCAGATTACAGCAAGGGAAGCAAAGGTCATCTGACACCAACATGCAATCAAACACTCTCTCCTTGGGTAGGTTAAGTCCATGGCCAAACCTGTCAGACTGACAGAAGCAGCAGCAGAACAGGATGAAGGCAGGGGCTGGGAGGGTCACCAATGTCTGCTGCATTGCAGGAAAGTCCAGTGCATCCAGGAGGACAAGATGCCATGAGCCTGGGACAGCCTCGCTAATCCCAGTCCCTTCCTGTCCCCTGTCCAGGCCCTTCCCAGTGCCTCACTGCTCTCCCCACCCGGGCCGTGCCTGCCCGGCTACTTCCTGGGCCACAGCTGGTTGGTCCTGGCCACCAGCAGGGCTGCCCCCATCAGACATCCTAACTTGGCTTCTAAGGCGCAGGCCCAGGGAGAGGACAATGGGAGCAGCTCTGGTGGAACCCCTCCACCCTCACACAGGCAGCACTTCCCACCTTTCAGCTGCATGTTCCCCGTTATCTCACCTGAGCCTGCAAAGCCCTTTGTGTGGATGCAGGAACTCAGGCTGGGGAAGATGAAATCCATCCATCACATCACAGGACTAGAACTTCTAGCTCCCAGTTCAGGGACATCCCCCCACCTCTCCGCCCCCCAACCACACATCCTGTACTCAGAGACAGGTGCCAGTCCGGTGCATCTGCCTTCCATAAAGTACATCTCCTCCTCGTTCCCCAGAGCAAGCCATCCCATACCCTCCTGACTTCAGAGGGTTGGCTGGCTCACCCCACCTCTGCAGATAAAAAGCTGAAGGGCAGGGAATGGAAGAGAATCAAAGTCTAGGGAAGAATGGGGTCTAGACCTGGAACACTGGACTCCAGAGTCTTGCTAGCAGCTTTTTCTGCTTGACATGTGTGTCCCCAACATCAACCATTCCTGGGTCACCTGCAGGATTTCTGGCATTTTCTGTTCCATTCGTACTATTACTACTATTTCAATGAAAGACTCATTCTTGCGACTTACACATTCAACTTAGGGCAATGCTTTCTATCACCACCACAAAGGGGAAAATCAGTGCCCCTGGGCATAGCTAGGAGGAAACCCTAACAGTAAATAGTACAAGAACAGCCCATGTTGCAGGGAGGCACTGTTCCCCATTTAAAGGCCCTGAGCCAGAGGTCTGCTCTTTGTTATAAAAGGGAGGTAAGCGAGTGTTTAAAAAGTGTTAAAGCCAAGACTAGCACCAACCAGAAGCTTCCCCTTGAAGAAATCACAGGGATTCACAGAGAACTGAAAAAGGAAGAACTTTCTCACTGAGTGACTCAATGTTATTTCATGCTTAATCACCTGAAGTCGGTTTACTGGAGAGTCATCCTGTGCTGTGGGAAACATCGCATAAGACTACACACGGGAGAGATGCACTAGGGGAGGGACAGGAGACAATCGCAGGGCCACCCACCCACGCCCGCTTCGCTCAGTGCTCAAGTCCACTGCCTGCCACCTTCCCCAGGCACACACAGCTTCTGGGCAAGTCCAAGGGCTACCAGTCAGCACCCAAGTGTCTCTGACTCCTCTGTCCTTGCCTTAGCCCTGGTCTAATGCAGAGCAGAGCACTCCAAAACTGTAAATCAGGATCCAGCAAGGCCACGGGAGGTTACCTCGACTCCACAAAACATATCTGTGAACAGCCAGCTCCCATGCCCTCAGTTGCTGGCCGGCCAAGGGCTCCTGTACCCTAGCAGGGGAGGGAGGCTGTGCCAGCATGTGTGGGCAGCTCCAGGGGGTCTTATGAACATCAAGCCTGCAGCTGGGGGGCTGGAACCCAGGACGCTGCCCCCAGAAGCTTCTATGCCCAGGGGAAACCCACACCTCATCCCATAGGTCGTCCAGCTATATCTCTGAAATAACCTGGGAACACGACTTTCGATACCCAGGAGCAAACAATTAGGAGAGTAACCCCAAGAAAAGTGAAGAGTTAAAACCAGAAAAACCCAAAGACAGAAGGCATGGGGTGGGAGGGTTGTGGGGAGGGAGGGGTTGAAGTAACCTCTAAACGTGCCCCTTGGCTGCAGGAACCAAACTCAAAGCAAGCAGATCATGGCCTGGCGGGCACCTCGCCGGTTCGGCCAAGTTGCAGAGAAGCAAATGGCATCCCCGGCGCATTGAGTCACTCGGGCTGAGCCGGAGACTGTGTTACCCGGGTTGGATCAATGCTACCCGCGCTGCAGGATTCGGCAAGGGCGCCGCAATCGGCAGATGCCGCGACTGGGGGCTTAGCACTTGGTGGACTTGGTGCCGGTCTGTTGAGGACGAAGCCCTAAGGGGCCTTCCAGGTGCCCGCCGACCCAGCCAATGCTCTGCCTGGGCTTTCTCCTAACAGCCAGTCTCTCGGGCCAAGCTCCGAACTCGCTCCCCCGACGGCACCTGGAGTAGAGGCATTTCCCATCCAACTCGGAGATTAATGCCCTTTCGGAAAAGTCGGCCCCAAAGAAAGCAGGATTTTGGCACAAGAGCGGAGGGAAGAGGGAGGTAGCAATGTCAGGCTTTACCTTTTCTCTTTATTCTGTTTTCGGGATTTGTGCAGGAGTCCGATGAGCACCACAGCGGCGCGGATCCCCGCCTTTCGGCAATGCATCCTCCCCGCCGGCTGGGACATGGCGAGGCCGCCGCGGGTGCCCGGCCGCGCCCTCGCCCGCCCGCCGCGCGCCCCCGCCGGCCCGGCTCCGCGCGCTCCGCGCCTCCTGCTCCCGGCCCCCGGCCGCCAGCCTCGCATGGATCCCGCCCCGCCTAGGTGCGCCCCGGGGGTCAGGTGACTGGGCGCTCAGTTCCCGGCGACCTTCAGCGTCTCCTCCGGGCCCGCGGAGCAGGCGGGCGCCCGCTTCCCCAGCGCGGGCATTTCTAAGGCTCGTTCGGGGCGCGGCCCGGTAGGGCGGCTCTGGGGCTCCGGCTCAGACGCGCCCGCCCTCGCGGGGAGCCCGCCCCGGCCCCGCCCCCCGCGCTTGGCCCGGGGCGCCCAGGCTGCGAGCCGATCCGGGGCCGGCCTCCTGCACCCGGAGACCGGCGGTCCGCTCACGCTCCGCGTTCTCGGGGGTCTCGGCGCCCGCGTTCGCCCTCTGCCCCGCGCCCGAACTCCCGCCCTTCTCTCGCTTCTCCCTCTCCGTCCCCGATTCTGCGCCCCCCGTCCTCCGCCCCCGCCGGCCGGGCCGGGCTCCCTCGCCAGGCGAAGGCGGCTGACGCGCCCTCCCAGCCCGGCCCTCCGGGATACTTCTCCGATGCTGTCACTGTCTTTAAAAACAGGGAGAGAAAACGTGCACGGGGAGGAAACGTGCGCCCTCAGTCCAAGCGAAACTGCCTTTGCGCGCGGGCACCGCCGCGGGCCTCCCGGCCCCAGACCCTCGCTGCGGGGTGGTGAGAGGGGCACAGGGCGCCAAGCGCCCACCCTCCCCGCCGGAGGCTCCCTGGCGTTTGGACTCGGTGGGAAGCTACTTTTCCCCTCTCCCCAAGTCCAGGAAAGGATTGTGGTGTGGAGTGAGGGTGGTTCACTCCAGCGTGGGCGCCTGAGTGGGCTGAGGTCAGTGCCTCGGTTAACATTTATTTTCCTCGACCCAGGAGTTAGACACAACCTAAGGTCAACGGTCCTTTTCCCCGCGGCTACAATTTGGCCTCGAGTCCCAGTTGCCAGGGAGACGCAGGGGGTGGGACAGGGAAACATCCCACCGCACCGCGTCCCGGCTCCAGCGCAGGCCGCTGCACACACCGCACTCCGATTTTCTCCTGCCCCTGCGCACCGCGTGCAAGCTTCATCCTCCCAAAAGGCACGCCAGCTCGCGGGGAAAGAGGCCCTGGCCTGGTCCCTGCCGTGGGCGCGGGGTACTCCTAAGCGCCACTTCCAGTTCCTGCCGGGAAGTCTAACCCCCTCTCACCACCCACCTCCCTGAGGTCTTCTCCCTCCAGGCCCCTAGGAAAGACCATCAGCATGAGGGCTGGAGGGAATTAGACTAGTTGGCTTGTTTTATCTTTCTCAACAGCCCTGTTGGGGCCAAAGAGCTTCCTGAGGCAATTTGTCTTTTTTGTTTTTAATAGTCTGGTGTTCAAGCAAGGACAGAAAATCCAGACCAGGACCACAGAAAATCCTAGGGCCTGAGGCCTCAACCCCACCTCTCCTGTGGGCACAGCCTCTTGCTGGCACGGGAGTTGGAGTGGAGGAGAGGGAGCACCAGGCTGGTGCCCAGATGTGCCTGGTTTATTTATGAAGCATCCATTAACAATGGCCTCAGCACACACCCCCTCCCCGAGCCTGCCTGGGTGGTGGGGATCACAGATATTGCCATGGGCATCTATTTATAGCCAGAGAGTGAGTGACCCAGGCCCCACCCCTGGGACTGCAGCTAGACTAGCTGCCAGGACTACACCAGTAGTGACCTTAGAATCCGTCTAGAAAAAAGAATGGGGAAATGCATGTCCTCAGTGGGGAAGAGGGCAGAGATCAGCACAGGCAGCCCAGGCTTGTCCTGCCTCCAGCAGTGTACAGAACTGACAGGTTAGTGACCAGCCACCTCACACAGACAGCAGGAGGGATGCTGGGGCACTGGCCACAGGTCTAGCCCAGAAAGTGGTGTATTTTATTCACACACAAGGTCTCAGGGCAAGGCCTGACTCCCTCCCAGGGACATGTGGGTAGCCCCCTCCCATCTCCCACTGTCTGGGAGATATTTTAGGTCAAGTGTCTCAGTGGACAACAGGACCATGGGATGAAAGTGAAAGAATTTTCCACCTAGCAGGTAACTTGATTCACTGTGGTTCTGGGATCCCAGACCCTCTCAGCTCCTCTACAACCACAATTGTTACCAGCCCTAGTGAGCCTAAAAACACAAGGTTGTCCCCAAAAATCCTTAACCTGATCTGATCCCTGAGAGGCTTCGTGGGGGTGGGGGAGCCCGTCCTTCTGCCCACACCCCACGGCATAAGGGAACCCATGCACAGCAGAGAACGTGGTGGCCATCTGTGCTGGACGTGCCTATTCCACCAGCGTTCACTAAACAGTCAGGACGTGTCCCACTCTGCGCAAGAGACCAGGGCAGGAGAGAAACGGAGGATCGCCCTCGCCCAGAACAAACAGGCCCGACACTCGAAACCACAAACCGCCCCATTCCCACTTGCATGTGCGTTGTGACCCGGCCACTGTTCCCAGATCTGGGCCATTCACATACCACCTTCCCACTGTACAGCTTGGTTATTTAATCACCCTTTTTTTAGGGTTTTATTTATTCATTTCTAGAGAAAGGGAAAGGGAGGGAGAGAAACATCAATGTGCGAGAGAAACATCAATCGGTTGCCTCTCTCACACCCCCAAATGGGGACCTGGCCTGCAACCCAGGCCTGTGCCCTGCCTGGGAATCAAACCCGGTGTTCAACCCATGCAGCCACACCAGCCAGGGCACACTCATCTTTTTATTTAATTAAATCAACGCACTCTTTACTTAGTTTTAAAAGAAAACATTGTTATTACCCTAAACGAAGACTCCAGTATCACTTGTTATTCACACCATGAAAACAAATACAAATATCTTAAACTTTAGCTCAATACTGAAGGCTCTGAGCCTGAAGTACCTTCATTAAAATAGAAAAATAGCTGAGTGCTCAGTATTAGCCACACACTTGCCACCAAACAAAAACAAAAACACTGTCCATGGGGTACTTCAGGGTGGACCGAGAAGGCTGGGCACATCCAGTCCACAGGGAGTGGGACAGTGAGAAGCTTGTCCCCAGCAGTGTCCCAAGTCACAGGACCTTGAGGGCCCGAGCAAGTCCTCCTCCCCTAAGCCCACAGTCCTTGAGAACAAAGTGCCAGGCAGCTGCCAGCTGGGGCTCTGCCCCAGTCTGGGGAAACCCAAAGGCTCAGGGTGCCTGGTTAGGAGGGGAGGTGGAGGGGTCAGGGAAGTTAATCACGAACACTGGGCCCAGCTGCATGGCCTCGTCCTAAGGGGCCGGTGGGGTGAGGCAGGCAGACACGCATGCTTGGGCCTGAAGAAAAGGGCCTTCTGTGCCTGGGAGCCGGCTCCAGGAGACACATTTGTGTGAAACCGGGAATCAGCCCCAGCGCTGGAGCCTAAGTCCCAGACAGAGCTGGGACCAGGGCTCCCTCCCTGCCCCACACCACCTCTGATTCCCAGGGCCTCTACAGCCCCACAAAAGGAATTGGGAGTAGAGGTGGGGCCAAAGGAGCTTTGGAGCCATGGGGCTGGCCTTTTAGGAAACCAGGTATCTTCAGATACCTTCCCCCTCCCCTTCTTCAGGAAGAGAGCCTGCAGCCATCCATGAATCACACAAACTTTGGAGCAATTCAAGAGTTATAAACACACATTAGACCTGCTCAGGACAGGCTGGCAGCCCGGCTTTCTTATGCCTTTGGAGGCCCACCCATACACACACCAACTGGGAGAAATCATTCAGAAGCCACCCTCACCTCTCACTTCTGTAGAGCACTCACACCTAGCCGGCTCTTCATGCTTGGCTGGTACATCAGCGCCCCCTACCGGGTCACATTACAGTTGCACTTCTGCAGTACCACCATGAGAGGGAAAGGAGAAAGGAAAGGGGGAAAGGGGAGGGAGGGACAGAGAGAGACAGGAAGGGGGTGGGTAAGGGAAAGACTGAGAAGGTCATTTGAGGTAGGGAAGCAGTTTCTATTTTGGAAGGAGAGAGAGAGACGGGAGTCTTTGCCAACATGTTGACTCTCCTCCCAGCTCCTAATCTCTCTCAGAGCCCATGACCACCCGCCAAGGGGTGCATCCCATCGCAACAGGGTCCTTCAGTGACGACAACAGCCATGGCCAGGCCAGGCTGGGAGGCCTGAGAGCCAAGCTTGGGAACCACAGCTCAGCTGTGCTTTCCTGGAGCCACACACATCACACTGTACTGAAGTTCTGGCAAGAAACTGGCTCAGATTTTGGAAACAGATCTTGGTGACTTGCGTGGCATTTCCGAGCTCCGGGGAAAGGAAGCCATGCCCCAAAGAAACCCACAGATCCCACTCGGTGGCAGGCATCCAGCCCATGGACTGCGTTTGCTTTTGTACCCTGAGCCTGCAATGCACGTCAGTCTGAAGCTGGGTTACAAACAGGAGGCTGAAGGAGGAAGAGGGGAGTCTGTCGTCTATTTCTTGGGCTACTGGAGGTATTTAAAGTATTTCTTTTGGTTAATTTATGGAATGTTGAATCCATCAATCTAAACAGCATGACTATAATTTTTACCATAGGAGGAATATTCAAAAGGATTTTTCTAAGTGTGAAATTTTGATGAACATGAAGAAGTGAGTGCGTGGAGGCTGCTCAGGGGTCACTGCAGGGAATCAAGAGCCAATGAGGTGCAGAGCTGGGTGACCGAAAGCGGGCCTCTCATACCCAGGGTCCCCCGGCCCCCACCTCACTGATTCCCAAGCCTCCCCAGCTACTGCTGCCACCGAAGTCAATTCCAAGCTCTAGGGTTTCTGGGGCTGACTGGAAAAGTGGGGAGGGAAGCTGTCTTTCCATAATATTAGCAACATTGCTTAGCAACATCTTTCAAAGCAAGAACCAGCAGACTCTCCAAAAATCCACTGTTTGGCTCTGCCAAAAACACAGAGTGGTTTCTTATACATGTATTATTGATACACTATTTTATATACCCAGTGACGCCTTCTGCGCCCGTGCGCCTGGCTTCCTGGAAGGATGACGTGCCACAGCTAAGCACCAGTTCCAGACGACAGAGCTTTGAGTAGAAAACTTCTGCTTGTTTGTTTGCTTGCTTTTATTGCGATGACCTTGGCTACACATTTCTCTAAATGCCTTCTATATTTTTGTCCTTAATAAAGACAGGTTTAATGTAACCTGTTCCTCATGATCCCAAACCATTATTACCAATACCGTCTACTGTACTGAGTGGGCTAAAACCCAGTTATGCACTAACAGGCCATTAAGTTGAGGACCCATTTGTCCCTGTCACAATGGAATGGCCTCCATCAGCTGTAGCACAAAGATGCCAGTGAGAGAATAAAAGCTAAAAGGCTCAGTAGTCAGACACACCTGGGTGGGAATTCCACCTCCGGCTTTTCCTGCCTGTGTGGACTCGGGCTAAAAATGTAACCTCTCTGAGCCTCAGTTTTGTCATCTATGAAACAGGGGTGACAACAGTGCCACCTTCCAGGGTTCTTGCAAGGACTAAGTGAGCATGCATGGGCCATGCAAAGACTTATAGCAAAATGTTCATAGATGTATCCAAGAGACAGCCCACGGCAGACAGGGCTCTACCCACACTGGGGACTGCCACTCCACCATAAACAGGGACAAAACACTGACACTTGCAACAACACGGTTAAAGTTCAAAAACAGTATGCTGAGTGAAAGAAGCCAGACGCAAAATATACTTACTGTGCGATTCTATTTATGCCAAGTTCTAAACAGACCATCTAAGGCACAAAAAGTGAGAACAGTAGTCTCTGGGAGAGAGGGACATTCTGGAGAAACGGGTGGAAATGTTCCGTACCAGGACAGGGCGGTGCCGTCCATTGGTCCGAAATGTATGATTAAGATTTGTGAATTTTTCCTCAGAAAAGACCTGGAATTACTAATAGTCACAATGACAGAATGGGATGCGGAGGGCACAGAGGGAATGCAGCCCGGAACGCTGGTCATCGCGGGGTTCGTGATGCTGGTCTATTTGTTTTGTGAATGCTGGACATTTCCATAATGAAAAGTGAAGGAAAACGTTCACAGTGGGAAAGAAAAGTTCATAGGGATTTTCTCTGGAATTACAATTTCTATCGTTCTTTGTGTTTTTCTTCTATTTACAAATTTGTAAGGACTACCTATTAACTTTATAAACAAGTAAAAAGGTGGGCACTGTCATTAAGTAAATGAGAATGCCTGTGAAGACACCTGGCAGGTCCCCTTTAAGTGGCCTTTCTCCCGTGCTGTTTGGAGTCCTTGCTCACAGTGACAGTTCGCTGGGACCCAAGTGACGGAGCTGACAAAAGTCAGGGGCAGCTCTGCCGCCCTTTGGCTCTCCACCGTTCCTTCTGACTTGCACCTGCGTGCTGCACAAAGCAGCTCTGAGCAGGCAGCTCGCGGGCCCATCGCTAACAAGTAGGAGGCACTGAAGATCCGTTTCCCAATCGTGGTTCTGCCCGCTACGTCTGGATCAGCGCGAAACAGTACCTGGACCCACGCACACCTGAGGCGGAGCTGCGCCTTTATCCCCGCTCCCTGGGCTGGCAAGTCCTACACGCGCATGGAGCCTGGCTGGGCCGCCTCACCTTTTCGGATAAACCCCTCTGCCTGAGAGTCGCCCTGCGTCGGTTCCCTCCGGCGCTAGCGGAGCAGAAGCAGGATCTGGGAGGGAGGCGCATGAAGGATGGAGAGGAGCAGTAAGCGGTCTGCCTCCCCAGCAGCTCGGCCGATTGCATGCTAAGGGGGCCCCTGCCGTCAGCCTCCCGTCCAGAAGGCTGTAGCGTTGATCCGCTGCGGTAAGGAACAGCAGGCTCCTCCGGAAGCAGGCTCTGCTGACCCTGTCATCACCCTCAAGCTGCACATCCATCACTTTGGGAGCTTGCATCTTTTTCTTCTTTGCTAGCCATTTTGTGGTGTGAAATGATTCTAGGAGATTTGGGGTGGGAGAGCCTGTAGGAATAAACAGAGCTCTGGGTGGGTTTCATTTTGTATCCTATATCTAATACGTTCCATATTCTCCTTAAAAGGTTTTTTAAAGAGTTTTGAGAAAGACTGAGGGGCTGCTGTGCACGAATTGTTTACTGACACCCTGACAGCCATGGTGTGATCTCGGGTTTCGGTGGCCAGTGCAGAGCGGTCTCATTCCCAGCACACTCGTGTGTGTGTGTGTGTGTGTGTGTGTGTGTGTGTGTGAGAGAGAGAGAGAGAGAGAGAGAGACTGACCAAGCAGAACGCATCACTCACAAGCCTAGTCAACCAGAACATTCAAAAGCTAGAGACCTGTCTACCTGATTCCTGATCCATTCTCTCCCCAGCCTACCCCACCCCCACCTTGTGGGAATTAATCTCTTGCTTCTCTGGGTCTGATATGCCTTTCCAGAGGAAATTGCTCCTATTGGTGGGGGAAATCAAAGCCTTTCTGCTTAGCCACAAGGAGTTTCCTTCACAATGGACTCAACTCATTGATGTAGTAATGGCTCTTTCCCACCCTGACATAAAGTCCTTTCAGACTCCAAGGCAAACACAAAGCTTATCTACGCTGTGGACACCAGGCTCCAGCTCTGTGCCTCCTGCTGAGCTGCTGCGTGTCTGCAATTTGCAAGCTTTTCACCAGGTCTGCTTTCTGGGGCCTTTCCACCCCTTCAATCAGGAAAACTTCCAGCTGTCTAGCCTGCATCACTCTTGCTGTAATCTAAGCTCTCTTTGGGCAAGCAACTCAGAACCCCAAGTCCCAGAGCAGCTTCAGAAACTGCCTAAAGGCTCCAAACGCTCTGCTTCCACCCATTCTTTGTCCTGCCCCACTCCCCTCACAGCCACAAAGCAGGACAGGAGCAGCATGGGTCACAGCCAATAACCAGAGGACCAGAGTTTGCCAATTACTTCCTTCTTCTTAATACATGAGGGCAGTTTCAAGATTATGGGGAGTTGGTCTCAGCAGCTGGCTGCGTGTAACCATCCATCAAGCCTGTCATGGCAGAGGACTCGTGGAGAAGGTGTCATAAGACTCTCCAGCCAGGCAAGGCCAGCCGGCAGAGACCTTCGAACGGCCATGTGTCAGTTACGAGAATGCTTTCTTACGGTTCTGGGCCCACCCTCCCCAAAGGGCAGTGGGATGCTGGACAGAAGTACAGACAGGGAATCGATGTCCCACAGGGAAATTAGCTGAGCTGCTTTCTCAGCTGTTGACCTGTCCTTGAAGAATGTCCCCTCCCCAGAGAGGCCTCCTTTGACCACTCACCTAGGGCGTCTCCCCTTGGTTATTCTATACCTAGCCCTTGGTTTGCCTCATTCGTGACAAACATTCTAGTTTGGGGGGCAGGGTACAGAGGGTTGGTTGGTTGGTTATTGATTTGTGTTTGCCTGGGCCTTGTGGTCTGTCTGCCCCAGGAGAACATAAACCTCCTGGGGGCAGACACCTCCTGTGTCTTGGAAGTCCCCACCCTCCACCCCCACACACTACTGGGGACCTGGATGGCATCTGACACTGTCTAGCCCTCAATAAATATTGCTGGAAGTGAGGACCAAGGTGGGAAGGGAGAAAGAAGGACGTGAGGAAGGGTACCCCCTCCCCTCCGGAGGATCGTATGTCCTGGAGTCTGAGCTTACTTGGCTCCAGAAAATCCTTGCCCGGCTCTTGACTGGACAGAACTGGGGTGGCCAGAGGGCATCGCTGCCCCAGGGACCGAAACCCACCCTCCCACCCTCCCACAGGGGCCAGCGCTCAGACGCGGTGGCCGGAGGAAGCCCCACACCAAGCTGGCGCGGCCCTGTGAGCCAGTCCGGGAGAAACTTTAAAGCAACATCTTCGGCTCCAAGGTCTCTCTCAGGGCCCCCAGAAGTGCCCCCAGCTACGAGACAACCCTAGCGAGGGCAGACTCCAAAATGACTATATTGCCTGCCAACCCTAAAGGAAGTTTTTAAAGTATTTTGAGAAAAATGAAGGAGTGTAACTTATTTTGCTCCCAGGGGTGGGTGGGCAATCCCTACCTGTTACTCAAGTGTGGACGCCAGAGTCAGGCTGGGTCTGACCAGCAGCTGACCTAGACAGGTCCCTGCCCCCATCTGCAAACAGGACGAGGACACTAAGACCCCTGGGCTGTGGAGTAAACACTCATGAAGGACCTTCCTGACCTTGAGCTGGTAGGGAGGTTTGCAACCTGGACCTGTTCAGAGGCCATCTGCACAGGCACCCGTCTGCCCCAGGTCCCCGAGCTGGCCCATGAGAAATGCTCCAGGATTGGGAAGGCCAGGGGGTGCGGAGGGGAAAGGTCATGCCCAGGGTGTCATCAGGCCCAACCCTGGGGTGGCCACAGCTCTTCCAGGCTGTTTGGAACTTCCCAGGGGCCACATCTGTCACTGCCTATGAATACACACCTGCTACCCATTCTATGTCTTAAGGGGACTTTGGGGACAAGCCAGAAGTGGGCCTAAGGACTCTGAGTTTTCCCAGCCTATATCCTCAATATTGACAGCCTCCAGAGTTTCTCTAACATCTACCATTCAAGGGCGGCTTTCCTGATTTTTGAAATGTCTATTTTTTTAATTTTTTTTATCTTCACCTGAGGACATGTGTTCATTGCTTTCAGAGAGAGAGGAAGGGAGAGGGAGAAACACAGTGCAAGAGAGAAGCATCATCTGGCTGCCTGCCCCACTGGCCCAGACGGGGGATCATACGCGCCAGGACCAGAGAGGACGCAACCTTCCAATTACGGGATGGTGCTCCAGCCGACCGCACCACACCGGCCAGGGCAAATAAAATGTCTGCTTTATTTATGTTCCTAATTTACTTATCTGCTGAATAGTACTAACCTTTAGCTACTTAATATTTTTCTATAAATCAACTCACTTTTTAAAATACTTTGTATTAATAGCATGAATGGATATCATTGCTTCCCAGAAATAAGGTGATTATAAAGCTAAACGTAATGAGTGCCCTGCTCCCTGGGTGTGGGCCGGGCACCACGGCTTCCTTCCCGTGGGCGCAGCATGAACCAGGGGCATAAAGAATGGCTTTACAGTGGAGAACTTGGCCGGGACTGCCCCAGTACTGGCCCAGGCGGTCAAGACCGACGCACACGGCGTGTGCTGTTGATGCTGCGTGATGACAATGGCACGTCACCTCTGTGGCCTTCTCCCCCAAAACCCATAACCCTGGTCTACTCGTGAAGGAAACCTCAGACAAATCCCACTTGAGAGGCATCCTCTCATCCCCTGACCAGCACGCCCCAAAACTGTTACTGTCACCAAGATCAAGCCCAGTCTGAGCAACTACCAGGGCTAAGAAGAACCTAAGGAGATATGAAAACTGAATGTGTGGTGTCCAGAAAGGTCCCTAGAACAGAAAAAGGCCATTGGGGGAAACTAAAACCTGAAAAAACACAAACTGTAGTTAACAATATCAACATTGGTTCATCAGTTATGACCACTGCACCACACTAATCCAAGATGTTACTAATAGGGGAAACTGAGTTATGGGGTATATGAGAACTTCCTGTTACTATCGTCTCAATTTTTCTTCAGGTCTAAAACTGTCCCTAAACAACTGTCTACTTTGTAAAAAGTAAATATAATGAGCCCTGGCTGGTGCAGCTCAGTGGGTTGAGTGCTGGCCTGAGAACCAAAAGGTGCTGGTTTGATACCCAGTCAGGGCACATGCCTGGGTTGTGGGCCACATGCCCAGTAAGGGATGCGTGAGAGGCTACCACACATTGATGTTTCTCTCCCTCCTTCTCCCTCCCTTCCTCTCTGTCTAAAAATAAATAAAAGTAAATGCAATGAAAATGAAACAATGATATTACATTCCAGCTATCTAGACACTTGCCTGCCCGAGGCCCAGAGCCTGGGACCCTCTCTCTGTCACTAAGGACTATGAGTCACTGTTACGAGGTAATGAAGACACAGGAACACCTAACCGGGACGGGCTCCCTGAGGTTGTGAGGGGCACTGAAAGAGAACTGAGAGGGGGATGGTTTTTCCTCTGGTGATCACTGTCAGGCAATGTGGTGTCCTTGTACCACGTAACGTCACCTCCCCAGTCCCAATATGGGGATGGCGGTGCCAGCCCGTGTTCTTCCACCTCCTTCCCTTCCTCATCTGAAGCACAGAGAAGGAGCAAGGGCTCGGGCAGTGCCCTGTGGGAGTGCTCTGCCCCACTCAACACTCACCTGTGGAGGAACCAACATCCCCTTTCTGAGGGGCCCATGGCCTGGAGTAAGTAGGTCGCCATTGCACCCATTGGAGGAGCAGCTCCGAGGGCAGAAGAACTGTTCACAGGGTAATGAGAACCACCCCTGGTACGACATTTGTACAGTTGCAAGCACCTTCACCCCTATTTCTCCACCAGAAGCTCACAGCTCTGTAAGGAAGGGATGTAAATAGCATTCCCATTTGCTGGATGAGTAAGCTGAGACCCAAAAAGATTAACTCTTCTTCTGAGGATCACACAGATACCAAGAAGCAGAGCCAGGACCCAGACACAAATGGTCCCCATGGACCCCAACTCCCACAGAATCCAAAATGAAGAGGGCTGGAGACCCTAGGGGATGCGGAGATGACTCGCCCAATCGGAGGCTCCCCGTGCCTGTCACCGGACGGGCGAGGTGGAGTCTACTGCTCTCAGCACTCGGGCCCCTGCTTCCGGTTGACGGAGCTCAATTCTCCCTTGGGGAACACCCTGGCACCACTGCCAGGTTTCATGGTTCAGGTGGGACTGTCCCTCTCTCCGCCTACCCATCTGAGCTTTAGCGTGGGTACAGTGACTGCTTCAGGGATGGGCACATAACCCTAGCTAGTCCGGAGAGAATAAACACCAGAATTTTTGTTGGCGCTTCCTCCTTCTGGGGTTCCCGGAGTCAGTGGCCGTCTCATGAGAGGAGAGCCGCCCGGGAATGAGGTGAACACAGAGGAAAGCGGAGCAAAAGGTCGGGACAAACGCTGTCTGGTGATATTTTTTTGACCCTCCTTGATCCAGCCATTCCTGAAGCCGTTTTCTTAAGCATATCAGTGTTTTCTTGGATTTGTTTTTTCTTGTGGGGTCTTTTATTTTTCTTAAGCCGTTTTGAGTTAGATTTCTGTCACGAATAGACCAGTTAATGAACACACCAGATTTCTACCCAGTGGGCAAGAAGACACATGAGAAAACAAAATAGCAACTTGAGGCGAGTCAAAGGCCACACGGCTTACTCCTTCACCGGAGGGGCATCCCCCAACGGGACTGGGAGAAGGCTTCCCAGGAAGAGTGCCTGGAGCCACTTCCCCAACACGGAAAAGACTCAGCTGCATCAGCCCACCCGGTGAGCGAGCGTGAGCGACAGGCTCGGGCCAGTGCTCTTGACCTGCCCCGGGGGGCAGGCAGGGTGGCACAGACTGACCCTGCAGACAGAGCAGGGATTTCTCCCTTCCTCTCTGCTGCCGCACGTGGGGCACTCACTTCGTCATTCTTCAGTAAAATCGAGGGCTATTCACGGAAAATGCTGAAAAGAAAAGGAACATTCAGACAATCCCAAATGTGGGGCATTCTACAGAGCAATTTTGCCAGGTCTGCTGTTCCGTATTTTAAGAGACTGAAGACCCTGGCCGACTTGACTCAGTTGATGGGTCGCCATCTGGCAAACCAAAAGGTCGCCGGTTAGGTTCCCAGTCAGCACACGTGCCTGGGTTGCAGGCCTGGTCTCCGGCTGGGGCACGTACGAGAGGCAACTGACCAATGTTTTCCACACATTGATGTTTCTCTGCCTCTCCCTCTCCCTACCCTCCCCTCTCTCTAAAAATAAATAAATAACATCTTATACAAAAAGAGACTAAAGAGCCCTAGCTGGTGTGGCTCAGTGGATTGAGTGCCAGCCTGTGAACCAAAGGGTCACCAGTTCGATTCCCAGTCAGGGCACATGCCTGGGTTGCAGGCCCAGTCCCCAGTTGAGGGCATGTGAGACACAACCACGCATTGATGTTTCTCCCTCTCTTTCTCCCTTCCTTCCCCTCTCGCTAAAAATAAATAAATAAATATTTTGATAGGTACCTGCCAAAGTACCTAGGCATGAAGTATCACAATGTCTGCAATGTACCTTCTCTATTTGACTATCAGTATACAGAGAAAGAGCGAGAACCACTGTGGCAAATCTTCCTAAGTGGAGAATCTGGTGAATACAGATGCTCATTGTACTATTCTTCTCATTTCTGCATAGTTTTGTAATTTTCAAAACAAAGAATTGAAAAGAAAAGAACACATCGCCCTTGGCTGAACCCACCCTCAAGTCTGCACGTATGAGTACACGTGTACATGTGTGCAGTGAGTGTGTGTGCACCTGTGCCGTGAGCGTGTGTGTATACACATGCATGCATGCATTCTGCACCCCAGTGGACTGGTGTGCAAACAGCACTGGGCCAGAGTCAGCAGAACGAGCTCAGAAGCAGATCTGTCCTCTCACTATCTGTACATCCCTTTCTGAGTCTGCTTCCTTGGCTCTGAAATGAGGGCCAAAGCATCTGTGTGCACCATGAGGTGCACTGTGGGCGTTTAGGTGGCTGAACAGCACAGTGAAGGGGTTAGGAACTGAAGGCAGCAGCTTAGAAGACATGGTCCTTTCTATCTTAAGGTCCTTTCTGAGGAGCTGTGTTTAAGTGACAGAAACTGTCTCCAGGATCACTCCCTACCTACCTAACTGCCCAGTTCTAAGCCTCTCAGGGAACTAAGTCTTTGGAGCAAGGGTGTGAAACTCATTTTCGCTGGGGGCCATATCAGCCTTGAGGGTGCCTTCAAAGGACCGAATGTAATTTTAGGACTGCATAAATGTAACTACTCCTTAACAGTTAAGTGAGAACTTGGAGCTGCCAAGAAATAAGATGCCAGGTCAGATAAAACAAGGTGGAGGACCAGATTCAGCCCATGGGCCTTGTGTTTGCCACCTGTGCCTTAGAAGTTGACCTTGGGTTTGAAACTGGAAGGCAGCACTCCTGGATTAGCCCAATGAGAATCAGCCTCTTCGTTCAATCAGCAAATGAAATGCATCTGGCTCTAAGCTGTGGCCTCCCCAAGGGACTCTCAGGGCAGAGCCTGTGACTTAGTAACTGTGAAAGGATGAAAAGCCAAGGTCAGCCACTCTGAACTTGGCTGGAGAAGTCAGTGTGTTCAGTCTCATAATCAACTCACTGGCCAGCCCCCCAGTCAGTAAAGCTCTCTGGACTCCTGGGGCTCTGCAAAGGGAGAGGCGGAGAATGTTCTCAGGAAAAGGCCACCCTGCCGAGCTCCCAGGTAAGTGCAGGACTTCAGAGAGCAGCAGGCCACTGACGTCAGGGGACTGCGCCAGAATGGGCAGAGGCCATGCAGGCAGGGAACGGCGCAGAAACCCAGAAGCTGAGAAACCAGGGAGGTGAAATCACAGCAGAGAGACAGGATGTTTCCCCAACAGACTGGCAAAGTGTCCACCCTGCCAGGGGTGGGTGTAGAAGCTGGAGGGCAATTTCCCAGTACCATTAAAATAAAAAGTCACCTACTGTATCACCCAGCAATATCACTTCTAAGATTTACTCAAGTCTAGAGAGACACATGCACCTGTGTACAGACAAGTGCTTCACAGAGGCACTTTCTACAAGAGTAAAAGAATACCAGACCCAAACATTTAGAGGGGAGACTGATAAGCAGACGGGATACATTTGTAAGCTAGATACTATACAACAGTTGGAAGGAATGAGCTGAGTCTATATGTGCGGACATCTCTGGTTACTTAAGATGCATGTAAAAATGTTTTTTAAATATCTTGAAAAATATGTACCAAACACTACATAGGGGCCACTCTGGGGAGGACAGGAAGCATGGCTGGCGACAGGAGACTTCCCACCTGGCAGGAGGATTTAAGAGACCAAGCTCTTAACCAGTGTGCTCGACCAACAGCCCTCCCCTGACAGGTCACAGCCAGGAGGTCGACACCAGGCTGCGGCCAGTTCAGTCTCCGCTGAGGAATCACTCAAAGGCACGTCCTAAACGTGGGGTGGGGTAGATGCTTTCTCTTTGACAACAAAAATGACCCTTTCATAACTTTCCCTACAGTGAGCGCTTCTGCTGTTTCCTGCCATGTGTGTTGCTGTCCAGCTCTCCGCTCACAGTTAAAACCCGAGAACCCACTGTCAGGGATGACGGGGAGCCAGGAGGGCTGCAGGTGAGCAGGGCGTGGCCCTGGGAGGCACACCCAAGGGACCACAGAGTGAGGGGTCCCCAGCAGTATTCACTGCTGATTGGGGTCACTACGAGAACCCTGGCCTTTCAGGGAGAAACCTCAGGGAGGAGGAGTAGGCAGCAGAGATAAGAGACAGTATCTTTCTGACCCTAACTCACCCTGCCCTCCATCTGAGCTTCATCAGGAAAGCGAGTAATTAATCTTTGAGACAGGAAGCAGCTGCACCAGGGAGCAAGAGGAGAGGGAAGGGATGGAGACTGAGAAAGAGCAAGATGGAGCAGCAGACGGGAAAGATGCATACACCTGGTAACGGGGGAGGGAAGAATCAGCACTAGAGGGGAGATGAGCAAAGAAACTCAAAACGACACAGCAGAGGGAGCCACCTTGTCTTCTGGCCCTCGCCAGGGATCCCATGTGCCTTGATCCCATCTCCCCAGAGAGCAGTAGAACACATCCCCACGTTACAAACCCGAGGCCAAGGCAACTACTCTCCCACAGCCTGCCTGGCCACATCCGGAAACCCCAGAGCCCCAGAGCCCCAGAGCGGGCAACTCTGGGCTAAGAGCGCCATCTGCTGGCACAGAGAGGAACTGTTCATGTTCACATCTTGCCCTTTCCTGCTGACATGCCACCAACCTCCCATCCCATCTCCTGCCAGTATGTCTTCCTCAACTTCACACCTGCCAAGCCTGTTCCTGCCTCTAGGCTTTTATAGCCTCATGGTTGGCTCCTTCTCTTCCTTCAGGTCTCCTTTCAAATGTCACCTCTATGGAGAGGCTGTTCCTGACCACCCACCTAAAGTGTCCTCAGTATTCCTGCCCCCATCACCTCACTGGTCTGTTTCCTCAACAGGAGTGGGCATTATCTGAGATCACCTGAGTTCTTCATTCTTTTCCTGTCTACCTCCCCCATTAGAAAGTACCAGAAGGCCCCACCGGGCCTGAGTGGTCCACTTCGCCATGACCTGCACTCAGAACAGGCGTTGGCAATGAGCACCACTGAATAAATTAATTGTTCCATATGCATTCAGTTGAGCTCTTCTGAGCTCAAGAATCCAACTTCAGACTCCACAGGGACAACCTACAAGCCCTTCAAACTCACCTTGTCCAAGGCCAGAGTCATTGTCTGCCCCTGCAGACTGAGTTTTCCTCCCACACCCCCCAGTGACCCACAAGACAAATTTTCACATCGTCTGGGCACAAAAACCAGTTTCTACAGGACTCCTTTCACGCTCCCCCTGTGGATCAGACACTGCATCTGAGGATTCCACCCTCACACAGCCCTGGCCCGGCCACTGCTCCGGCCCCATGCCCGCCTTCAGGTTCCTCGGCAGCAGCAGTTCTTCACCTCTCTAGTCCACCCCCAGAACTCCCACAGTCCCCTCCCTGGAGACAGAGGGCTCACACCCCACTCTCCCAAGGCACCCCTCGCCTCCTCAGCACCACACTTGAAACTCCCTGAGCAGACTCCACACTTGCCTCAGTACCTGACTCACTGTTCCTCAAACAGCTCCATGCGTTTTCTTACCTTTGCCTTTTTCTTACCGTGCCTTTGCCCTTGCCAGTCCCTCAGGCTGAAATGCCACCTACAGCCCTCCCCTCCTAGGGGATTTCTTTTCAGCCTTCAAAGGCCTCTTTCAGGAAGCCTTCCCTGATTGCAACAGGAAGAATTCACTGCTCACCCCATATCTCTACTGGAATTGGCTATTGAATGTCTGTCTCCTCCAGAGACTCAGTTCTCTGGGCACAAGGACCAGGCCCTGAGTCACCTAACGACCCTCAGCGTCTGCAGTAACAGCTACAATGGTGAGCACTGAGGACTGCTGAGTGTGTTTCGTGCATGAGCTCATTTAACCCTCAAACATCCCTACGAGGTGAGGATTCACATCATCTTCACTTTTCAGATGATGGAACAGAAGCTCAGAGAGGTTCAGGGGTTTGTCCAGGGAACAGTAGTGAGCGGCAGAGCCAGGATCCCCAATACCTACAACAGTGCCTGGCAGAGGTAGGTGCCCAATGAATATTCATTAGTTAAGCAGACACTTTTACTTCTCTTGCATCGGGGCTCAAAGAGATGAATACCCTGTGTTCTTGCTTTCTCTATTCCAGCTCTGACCCAGTTAGAACTGTGAAGTGTCTTCTCTCTTCCTCTCCCTCCCATCCGAACTGTGAATTCCAAACAGTCCTGCTCTGAGAAGTGAGAGAAACACTAGTGATAAACCTATGTTTAAAAGGGCTGGGGCACCCTGGCCAGTGAGGCTTAGCTGGTTGGAGTGTCGTCCCATAGGCAGAAAGGGCTGGGGTTTGATTCCAGGTCAGGGCACATACCCAGGTTATGAGTTTGATGCCTGGTAGAGGCACTTACAGGAAGGCAACTGATGAATGTTTCTCTTTCACATGGATGTTTCTCTGTCATACTGGTGGTGCTCGCTCTCTCTCCCCCCCCGCCACCCCACCCCCACCTCTGGAAGCAATGAAAAAATGTCTTCAGGTGAGGATAATAAATAAACAAATAAATGGGGCAGGGCATGATAAGTTTTAGGTGACACTGGACACTGGACAGAGGCGTCCTTCACAGATTTCAGGTGTCCCTTTCAGAATGGCCACAGGCATCTCCACCCACCTTCTCTCTTTCTCCCCAGCCGAACCCCTTACTTCTGCTGTCAACAACTTGTGACCAAAACACTCTTTCCCATTAATGTTGTTGTTTCCCCATTCAGTTTAATTGGTAATTGTTCTAGCACTGGCTTTGCACTCTTTCTAGCTGCTTTAGATATTACACAACCATTCAAGAACACAGCCACCTCTTTTGACCTTGACCCAATGGGTGTGGGAGCTCTGCATTCTGGACAGCTAACCCAGAGGGCAGTGTGCAGCGCACCGCTCCCCAGGAGGTTGCAGTCAGTCAGCCCACATTGCTCTGTATGCTCAAGGCCCCTCTGCCACAGACACAGTGAGACATGCTCAGTACCTGCCCTTGAATAGGAGTGGGTTGTGAGACACCAACAAACAGATGGGTTTTTTAACTGAATTATAACCCTAAGTTTTTCTTTCCCGTACATGTACAAATTCCTGGACCCACACCAGTGAGCAGGTCCCAGTGCACTCCAAGAAATTTAGTCCCCAGGGAAGGAGACCAGAACACCTAAGGCACAAGCGCCTCACATGTCCTCTGCACTCAGCCTCCCAGTCCCACATGACCGATCCTGCTCCATCTCCTACTGGCCATGTGGCAAGAGGTCACTTGCGCGCCCTGAGCCTAAGTTTCTTCCTTTTTGAAATGGGAAGAACATCGGAAGCCACTTCACGGGAGAGTTGGGAGGATGGAAGGAGGTGACGGAGCCAGTGCTATTTCTGTTGCTGTCAGAACGGAATGTGGCGTCAGCCATGCTTGTGCCTTTTGGAGGACTGTGTTTCTGAGAGTGGATGTGACTGTGTGTGACCCTGGGTGGCAGGGGTGCGTGGGGTCATGCCTGAACGCGTGTACCTGAGTGTGGGTGTCTGAGTGTGGGTGCAGGAGAAGCCCACAGCTTCGTACACTTAAACCAGATGTCCACCAGTTCTCTCCGCTCCTGTTCACAGGCCCCCGTTGCTGTGGGTGAGCGCCCAGCAGCCAGATACCGCTCGCGGCTGCCTCCTCAGCGTCACCTAGTGGCACCAGATTTGTGCAGCTCAGACATCATCCGACCTGGAAGGTCTCTGCAGCATGTGAGTCAGACTAGGAGGAATCTCTGGGCTTGTTCGGCCCTTAGAAGATCGCCAGGAGTGTCTGGTGTTCAGTCTAGACCAGCACTGTCCACCAGAATTTTCTCTGGTGATGAAAACGCTCTGTATCTGTGCTATCCAATACACCAGCCACTAGCCACATGTGACTATGAAGCACTTGAAATGTGGCTAGTGTGAGTTGGGAATGGAATTTTAAGTTGTACTTAATTTTAATTAATTTCTATTTAAGTTGACACACATGAACGTATTGGACAGCACTGGTGTGGAGGACTGTTTGACTCCTGGGATCCAGCTATGCCTCAGCCAGACAGACTAACTCTCTGGGCCTGTCAGTTAAAGAACCAAGACACTTTTCACACCCACTGGTTTGACCTGGGTGCTGGCCACTTCCACAGAGCCCTGTCAGATGACCACCTGGCTCATCGGATCCCCTTCTGAAAGGGCATCTGAACACAAAACTCAGAGGAGGCACTAGGAAGCAATGCACGCCTGCTGCTGCAGACGAGAGATGCCAGGACCCTAGAGTTGCTAGGCGGTCCCAGGCACGCTTCTAGGATGCGGCACACCCCAAACCTGGAAGAGCTGGGGTGCCATGTGACTGAAGAGCTATCCAGGGCCTTTCTGTGTCTCTGTCCTGCGGACACAAGCATGGGTTTACAGACAGATAAACCTGGGGCAGTTCCCAGATAGCCAATTGCCACAACTCTCTGAGGCTAATTTTCCACAACTGTGAAATAGGAATCAGAGTGCATATCTCACCAGGACTGGGTGAGGATCAAGGTAATGTATATAAGAGCATTTTGCACAGTGGATTGAGTGCCAGCCTGTGGGCCAAAAGGTTGCCAGTTCTATTCCTAGTCAGGGCACATACCTGGGTTGCGGGCCAGGTCCCCAGTTAGGGGAGTGTGAGAGGCAACCAATCAGTGTTTCTCTCGCACATCAATGTTTCTTTCCCTCTCTTTCTCCCTCCTTTCCTCTCTCTCTCTAAAAATAAATGAATAATTTTTTTTTAAAATTATAATTTCATCTCTCATCTTACTCCAAACCAAAAATTCCAAATGGATTAAACAGTTAAATGTGAAAAGGAAATAAAACTGTTAAAAAAATAAAAGAATATGTAGGAAACCACCAACTTTCTGGGCAGAAAAGGACTTTTCTAAGCATAAAAGTCACAAATGAAAAAACTGACAGATTTTACTATCTTAAAATTTAAAATTTTTACACTGAAAAACAACAGAGTCAAATTTATTGGCAAAGGATAAAGAAAAAGATTACTTGAAAATAAAAAGACAAATGACAAAAGGATCACAGTTTTGATTCAGAGTCTTAATGAATCAAAAGAAAAATATGAACATCCCAACAGAAAAAAAAGGCAAGAGTCATTAAGAAATATTTTCCCCAAAACATTTAAAAATAAATGTGTGGAAACATTTCATATTTAGTGGCAGCTAAATGGAATAATCAAAGATGCATACAAAGATTTATATTCAAGGATGTTTTTGCAGCATTATTTATTAGTCATTTAAAATGGAAAACAACCTTAATATTTTTTAAAAAACAATGGGTGAACAAATTATGGAACATCATAATGATAAGATGGTGTGCAATATTTTTAATCACATTTTTAAAGAATATTTAATGGTGTTGAACGTGTCAATTATATAATAAATTTTAAGAGGGAACTAAAAAGCCAGGAAGACTTATAAAGAAGCACATCAAAATGATGACAATTTGGGTGGTGAGTCATGGGTTCTTATTTTTCATCTCAATATTTGTAAGTATTTTCTAAATCTGCCACAGAGACCATGCACTGTTTTTATAATCAGGGGGGAAAGCTATTATTTAAAAGAGGAAAAAAAGACTGCACCAGTATGGGGAACCGCTTGTGTCGCTCGCAGAGAAAAGGAGAACAGACGCATCCCCCGGGCCTGGGGGCAGAGGTCCCCAAAGGTCACGAGGACTTGTATTCGCTTACTCAGTTACATTAATGATGAGGGTAAAAAATAAGACAGCGTGTGCCGTGGTCAGTCAAATCAGCGTCAAAACTAAGTATCAGTGAAGACACGAGGACGAGGGCTCCAGCAGAGTCCTCGCACACCCCTGGGGAGGAATGAAAATGGTCAAATGTCTCTGTGGGCAATTTGCTACATCTGGCAGAGCTGCCACCCAAGAGCCCCCCCTCCGGGGCCCTCCCCACGTGACCTCTCAGGCAAATGTGCCGAGGGTCACAGGAGGGGACACTCACTACAGCACTGTTTGAGATTTAAGAAAACCGGAATAACCTAAGATTCCATCAACAGGAGATAGAATAATGGGAAAAATGTAATAAAATGTGATATGTTTGTATAAACAAACACTACATGGCAATTAAAAAGTAGGAGCTCAACCCTGAGGCTGGATTCCGAGATCCAAGCAGCGGGGCACCAACGCAGAGCTGTTTGGGTGCCGACTATGACATCCGGTGCACTCTCCATCCCGCCCAGTTCCGAACCCCTGGCGCACACAAGCCTACAAAAGCCCCAAAGTAACCCTGCGGAAGGCTTCAGGTGTCACTAGTATCCCCACTTTACAGATGACTGAACTGAGGCACAGAGGGATTGACTGAGCTGCCCAAGGCCTCACGGCTGGTGCAGGGAAGAACCAGGCCTGAGCCCTGGCAGGCTGGTGCCAGAATAGCACTAGACACTCGCACAGATTCAACAGGGCATCGTGCACGTGGGGTTTTTTTTAATCCTCACCTGAGGGTGTATTTATTGATTTTAAAGATTTTATTTATTCATTTTTAGAGAGAGGGGAAGGAGGGAGAGAAACATGGCTTGTGAGAGAAACATTGACTGATTGCCTCTTGCGTGCCCCCAACCTGGGAACTGGCCCACAACCCAGGCATGCGCCCTGACCGAGAATCAAACCAGCAGCCTTTCGGTTCTCAGCTGATGCTCAACCCACTGAGGTACTCCAGCCACAGCCATATTTATTGATTTTAGAGACGGAGAATAAAGAGAGAGAGAGAAAGACAGAGACAGAGAAACATTGGTGTGAGAAAGAAACATTGACCAGTTGCTTCCCGTAGGTACCCTGACCAGGGATCAAACCCACAACCTTTTGGTGCACGGGATGACGCTCCAACCAACCGAGCCACCCGGCCAGGGCAGCATGTGGATTTTAAAAACACAGCAAAAGCTAACAGTGTGTCTAGATACCACTGTAGATGAGAAAGTACTAAGAACATGGACTGAGAAAACTCACCAAGTTCCTCTGCGCCTCTGTGGACAGAGGTAACAGGGTAATGGGGCCAAAAAGGAGTGACTGCAGGGACTTAAATTTATGATGTTTTGTTTCTCTTTTTATTTAAAAACAAAGCTCAAAAGTTAAATCTAGAACTCCTTCACAACCCAGCATTCGGCTTCTGGGTGGACGCCCCAAAGGACCGAGAGCAGGGGCTCAAGCAGGCACCGGCGCGCTCGTATTCACAGCAGCCAAATGGAAGCAGACTGAGTGTCCGCAGAAGAGGGAGGAACAAACAAAATGTGGCACACCCATGCAGGGGAACAGTGTGCAGCCTTCAAAAGAAAGAGCACTCGCCCTGGCCGGGTGGCTCAGTCGGCTGGGGCGTCGTCCCAGGCACCAGAGGGCTGAGGGTTTGATCCCGTCAGGGCACATGCCTAGGTTGTGGGTTCAATGCCTGATTGGGGCACATATGGGAGGCAATAGATCGATGTTTCTCCCTCTTTCTCTAAAATCAATAAGCATATCCTCAAGTATTTAAACATAAAACAAAGAAAAAGGAGGGACATTCTGACACGTGCTATAACACAGACGAACCCTGACACAATGCCAAGTGAAAGAAGCCGCCACAAAAGGGCAGATCCTGCATGACCCCACTTATCGGAGGTTCCTGGAGCCGCCGCGTGCACGGAAGCAGAAGGCAGAATGCTGGTTGCCAGGGGACGGGGCCGGGGAGACGTGGGAGTTGGCGTTGAATGGGGACAGACTCGGGAATAAAAAAGTTCTAAAAATGAATAGTGGTAATAGTTGTGCAACATCATGAACACACTTAATGCCACTAAACAGTGAGCATTATGAAAAATGGTCAAAAAAGAAAATGCTATGTATATTTTACAATTTTTCAAAAGGTTTGATGAAAGTGCAACTGAATGTTAACAACCATCAGTTCTGAGTCATCAGTGCTCAGAGGTTTGCTGTGTCATTTATTGTAAAAGTCAAACAAACAGAACGAGAGCCTCGGCGCAGCCAAGGATGCAGAAACGGGACCCGTGGCAGTCGGGGCGGGGCACCCCCCAGCCAGCCCAGGCCTTGTTCATCTCTTCCCTCTGCCTCCTATTTTTACCGCATTGTGGTTGCTATAGAAACAAGGGGCATCTTGGGCTCCCAGAGCTCAGCCCAGGTGCCTCTAACTCCAGGAATAATGTCAGAGTGTGAATTAAATAAAAGCCCCTGTCACCCAGGCTTCTTGTACACACACACACCTGGCCTGCTGATACACTTCTGGAGTGACCGTGTGCTCACCGTGTGCCTAGGAGCATCCCACCACCTGCACATGTTTGTCCTCAGGAGCAGGCCTGGGTCTGGGTGGACTTCCCTCACATGTGCCAGTGGCCATGTCACGTGGTTACATGTGTCCACACAGCCCAAGACCATCATTGCTAATATCAGACACGTTAAAGCCGGTGACATTTACCCAGGGCTACGTATCCAGCACTGTGCCCATGCTTCACCTGGATTCCCTCCTTTACACCTCACAACAATCTACGTGTAGGTGCTACTGTTACCCTCAGACAGAAAAACAGAGGCACAGAGAGGTTGGGTAACGTGCCCAAGGTCACCCAAACCACATAAACCTAACCACTGAATCTCTACTGTGGGGAGTGAGAGCTTTAAATGTCACTGGTTTCCAAACAGCTGCAAGCCCAGCTGCCTCGGAGGTACCACCTCTGGCCCTGGTAACACACAGGCTTCCTGGCCCCACCCAGGCCTCAGGAAGCCGAGTCCCCAGTGTGGGTCTGCACTGCAGCGGGCTGGTCAGTCCCTGGGCCAGCCTAGGGTGAGCTGGCCCACAGGGTGTGGCAGGGTGTGCACAGGGGCTGTCCTGTTCCTGGGCCCAGAAGTGGGCCTGGGGAGTCTAGAGCCCAAAGGTCCTCAACTCCAGATGGCGCCTGCTAGTGGTAAGACAAAACCAAAGAAGGTGGCAATGGCTGCTGTGTCACACCCCCCACCCCCCGCACCCGCCCCATCCAGGGCAGGGCTCCAAACGTCAGTTGTGTGGCTTTGTGGCCTGCCAGGCGCAGATTTCCGCCCCTCCACCCTCTCAGCGGGAGCTGGGTGTGTGGTGAAGGTGACACTGCGGTGACCTGCTGGTGCACAGCGCAACCCGAGGCAGGGAGTGGTCAGCCATCTCCCCCGAATGACAACACAGTGCTACTGCCTGGATGGGCACCCGAGAGGCTCCCACTGACTCTCTGACCTCGAGGGGAGGAGGTCACAAGCAGAAACCACGGACCACCGCGTGGCAGGAAGAGCTGATAGGACCCCTGAGGTTGGAGCTGCTCCGGGATCAGGAGGGAGAAAGCACTTGGTTCCTGTGGGGAAGGAGGTGTTCACAGGGGAGGCAGCTTCTAAGCTGGCACTGGAAGGACCGCACGATGGTGCTGGGGGAGGAGGAAGTCAAGGCATTCCCTGCCAGGGGACAGCTTAAGCAAAGACCTCCAGACTGAAAGTGCCCGAAAGCAGTCACCTCATTGGCTGGAGCTGGAGGTCAAGAGGAGACACACTTACAAGAAAAGGAGAAGGAGAGAGCGAGTCCTGGCCCGTGTGGCTCAGTGGTTGGGCGTCACCCCGCCAGGGGGCCAGCTGATCGGTGTTCATCTCTTGCACCCACGTTTCTCTCACTCCTTTTCTCCTTCCCTTCCCCTCTCTCTAAAAACAAATAAATAAAGCCTTGAAAAAAAGAGGAAGAAAAGGCTAGAGATGGACAGAGGCACATAGAGGTCAAGCAACTTGCCAAAGGTCACCCAGCTGGTAGAGTCAGGATTTAAACACAGGCCGCCTGACTCCAAAGCCCATGAACTGACCGCTCAGATAGGGTTCACGGGGGTAGACTTTTCTTCCGAGCATGTTCGAGATGCTGTCAAGGTGGACCCAGCTGGGCGTGCAGCAGCAGCTCTCAGCGGGGTGGGGAAGCTTTACCCTTGCCCCAGGAGCCCGGCAGTGTCTGGAGACAGTTTTGATTATCACTACTGAGGGGAGGTTGCTCATCTCGTGGACAGAGGGGATCTTTAAACAGTACTGATGCCGGGTCCTACCCCAGAAAGTCTGCTTTCCAGTCCTGGAACTGGGTGCAATCTGGACATCAGAATTTTTACAAAGCCTCCTGGGTGATAGCAAGGTGCAGAAAGGTTTGGAAGGCACTGCTTGCGGGAGAGCGAGAGGTTCACACTGCCTGGTGTGGACCAAAGACAGTGATTGGTGCTAATGCCAGAAAGAGGAGTCACCAGGGAGTCAAACCACCGAAGACTGCCCAGCCCCCACCACCAGGGAGTGGGCTGTCCGCCCTCCAGGGCCTGAGAGACAAGCCTGTGTGGTGTCAGCCTTAACAAGGTCTACCAATGGCAGCACAGCCACCTGAGCCTCCTCAGAGCGGGGAGGGCAGAGCCAGAGCTGGCTTTGGGGATGACGGATTAGTCCGAGCTGGCAGAGCCCAGAGGAGGAGGTTAATTAGACAGCCTTTGTCACCGTCTGGGCAGGAGATAATGGGCCTGCACCAGGAGAAGGGCGGGTGAGGCCCAAACCCCATCACCACCCAGGGACAGAGGAAGAGCTGGATGTGGGAGAGAGAACAGGTTAACTGAGAGTGAGTCCAATCTGGGGGCAGGGCAGGAAATGCCCAGCCAGCCGCTGCGGGAAGGGGCATCCACGGGGTAGACAGGACCTGAGACGGAGAGGCACCACGCACCGGAGCCAAGGTGGCACGCCGGTGACCCCGTGGGCGGAATCTGGCCTGCAGGACAGGACACACACGGCTTTGTTTTTTAATTCCTGAGTTAGTTGTCAAGATGTGGCCTGGCACCCCAAATTTTCCACTTCCCTTGTAAATGGAAGATCTGGTGAGACGGGCAACATCCTGGCAGAGTGCAGATGCTGCTCGCCCGAGCCCCCAGGCCCCTAACCGGGCTGCACCCCAGCCTGACAGACCCCTGCAGACCTCAGGCTGGTCTTCAGAAGGAGAGATGAGGTGCTCAGCCAGAGAGCTGCAGAGGCAGAAGGCTTAATGGGGAGCAGGATGGGGCCAGGCGCGGCAGCAAGACCGAGTGCTGACCTCTCGAGTCCTGACCCTGCACCAAGCACCTGTGCACTGCGCCACCTCAAGTTAGGAAGTCCCCGCCTGGGCTCTCAGTGGACTGATCTGTAAACAAGGAGGTTGAGGCCCATGACCTCTAGCTGCCCATCCTCATGTCCACTGGGATTGCCAGACCCAGCAAGCCCTGCTGCCCCTCTCCGCCACCCCTGCAGCACCACCCCCACCCCCATCCCTGGTCCCAGCACTGCCTCACCCAGGGCTCCAGAGACAGATGGAGCAGCTCACTCCTGGGCAGAGGTCGGGTAGCGGGGCGGGGTGGGTCTATCTATATTCCCTCCTGACGCTCCCCTCCCCACTCCCTGCTCAGAGCCCCAGAGGACCCAGCAGGAGGAAGGGGATAAAAGCCAGCACCCCACACACATACTCCCAGACACCTCTGAGTGCTGCCTGGGCTCCTGTCCATCATGAACTTCTCCAAAGGGGCCGGGGGTCCCGACACACCCAGGGGTCTGCACTGTGTGAACAGGAGCACAAGGGATGCTCGTGTGGGGAGCCAGAGCCTCAGCCCAGCAGGAGCCTCCTTCCCAGCCCTGGCCAAATCCAGCTCCCATGAGCTGGGCTGGGCCCCCTGGCCTCTTCTCCCTGGGACCCTGAGTCTTCCCACACAGACAAGGCCGGCAGGCCCCTTGGCCTAGGGAGACCTGTGAAGAAGTGGATTGCACAGCCAGGGACCTGGGATCCACAAGGACTCGTTCATGCAGGGAGCTGAAAGAGTGAGGGGTAGTTGACTCCAGGCTGGCAGGCCACAGGCTGCCCCATCTGCATTCTGCTCACCTTCCTCTCCCACAGTAACACAGCCAGCCCTGTCCCCAGGGGTCAACAAGTACCATTCAGTGCACCGGCCACATGGAGGCACTCCCACAGGGCCCCAGGACAACAGAGCCCCTCCTGCCCGCATTCCCACACCCATCTCAGAAGAGCCCCAATGCCCAAGCACCTACTGGCTGAGCTGCCAGCTGGCTCCCTGCCTGCCCACCAGCAGATACCCGCCAGACCTGGTCAAGACCAGGGAGCTGTTGTCCATTAAGAAATCAGAACAGGGACTCACCAGGGCTTCCTGGGCATGGCGGGGACTGGCTGGGAGGCAAGCCAGGGGCATGTAAGTCCCTGGAGTTTGGGGCTTGCTGCCTGGCGATGGTACCTCCAGGCACCTGGCAACAAAATCAGGCTGCAGTCCAATTGCCAGCTAAGCACCCACTCGCCTTGCTTCTCCCTGTAGCCACTCACGCCCCACGACTCCAGATCCCAAAACAGACATGTTCGTGGTTACCATAGGAACTCACTAAAGCCAAAAAAAGGCACCACAAAGTCACCCACATGGGCCCTCAAAGCTCATGTCCACCTGCACAGGCAAGCACACCACAGGCCTACGCACGCCCATACACGCCGACACTGCTCTCGGGCTCGAGGCCTGCTACTTGAGACAGAAACAGCAACTTTCCCCTTGGTCCCACCTGGAACACGTCTGAAAGTGAGTCCTGAGCACCCAGCCTGGCCAGCTGTCAGTTACAAGGACAACCACTACGTACCTGGAGCTCACCTGCCAAAGGCACTCCAGGAGCCAAGCAGGGTGGGGGCCAGAGCCCAGGGCCACCCTGCAGCGCTGCCTGCCAGGCCAAGGAGAGAGCACTGCCTGGCCTGGTCCCGGGCCACAGAGCCACTCCTGCAGCCCCCGAGCTGCTGCTGCTCCCCACGCTGTACCCTTCTTTGGTGGAGCGGGGTGGCGAGGAGGTAGGTATGAGGGTGAGGATCTAAGCCATCCACACAGGAAGGGATAGTGGCACAAAGGGGGCAAAAATTATATATTCAGTCTCCATAGATGCGGCCCAGGGCTCACCTGGAAACCTGACAGTTTTCACCTTGACCCCTCCCTTGCCCTCACCACCTAGACCCAAATCAGCTCTAGGCTGGGGAGTCCACCGCTTCAGCAGCTCCCCAGTCAATCCACTCTCCCCAGCCCCGAGGCCCCTGCCCCAGCCTCCACCGCTCCAATGAGTCAGCAGAGGGCACTCGACGGCCCTCAGACTCCAATCTGGCCACATGGTTCTCCAGTGTAAACCCCTTCGATGGCCCCGGTCAGGCAGAGAAGACAGCCCAGCCCTCCACACAGCCCCCTACACTCCTAGACACAGCCCAGCCGGTCCCAGGACTCCAACCCAGTTTTCTGCCTGGTAATAACAACCACACTCAGGCCCTGCCCGCCCTCCTGCCTGTGTGCACTGCTGCGCCCCCTGCAGGGCGCGTGCCTCTCCCCTCGACAGCCTGACCTCACTCACCCTTGGAGATGGCTCAGGCATCACTGAGGCTCCAGGAAGCCCTCCTCCCTCCTCTCTGAGAACATCTCCATTAGCACCTGTCACATTCCATTGTGATTGTCTGTATGTCTGTCTCCCTGTGCAGCTGCGAGCTTTCAGCGCGGAGATGGCCTTTTTCATCTTTGCTTCCCTGCAGCCTCTGGGATCTACCACTGGGCTTGGAATGTAAGTGCCTGGTGAATGGGATCTGAACTGATACAGCCTTCTCACCCACCCCCCCACCCAAAAATCAAGTTCCCCCATTCTTTTTTATTTATTTATTTATTTATTTCTAGAGAGGGAAGGGAGGGAGAAAGAGAGAGAGAGAGAGAAACATCAGTGTGCGGTTGCTGGGGACCGTGGCCTGCAACCCAAGCATGTGCCCTGATTGGGAATCGAACCTGCGACACTTTGGTTCGCAGCCCGCGCTCAATCCACTGAGCTACGCCAGCCAGGGCAAGTTCCCCCATTCTTAACAACCCCAGCAAACTCTCAGTAAATGTCCTAAATGTGTGAAACAGGAGTTGAGCAAGATGGAGCAGCCAAAGAAAGTTCTAGAACATCTTGGTGGTGCCACAAGGCTTCTTGTAATCCACAGTAGACAAAGACCTGGTGGAAGCTGAGGGAGTGGACCGGCGATCATGGCCTGAGAGCGACACAAGAAAAAAGCCATTAAGTTGGAATCGAGGGGTGGACTGTGGAGGGTGGGCTTTCCGGAAGGAAGGCTGGAAAGCTGGACGCAGAGACGCGGTGCACCGACACCTGGGCCCTGACTCTGCTCTTTCCCGCCTAGGTGAGCAAGAGAGCCCAGCAAGGCAGATGTTCGTGAGGGTAATCACCCAGGTTCCGTGCACAATTCTCATGGAACGGAATGGAAGCCCCGAGTGTAAAAGGGCAAGAAATTAGATCCTTCTAGATGCAACAAGCCCCGACCCCCAGGTCAAGAAATTAGATCCTTCTAGATGCAACAAGCCCCCACCCCCATCCTGCATGGGCAATGGCCCCGCAGCTGCCACCAGGGACCCCAGGGGCCAAGGGAGGCTAAGCTGAGACACACTATGTAGGCTCCTGCCTGTGTGGTCACCTCACTTCTAACAGGATTTTAAATTCTTAGCTGGCGAAATCTGAAACCAAAATGAGGGGTGACTGTGTGGAGTCTTCTGGCCAAACCACAGGACGGCTGAATGCTGCCCAGCCAGGCTGCTGGGCAGACAGCTCCTCCAGGCCCCCTCACCCCTCTCCTGAGGTCAGAATAAGAGGACAAGTCTCCTCCAGGCTCCATCACAAGCTTTCCCTCTAGTCAGAGATGTCATTTCTAATAAACGAAAGTTTGATTCTTTTTTCTACAAGGCCATAGGTTCCAAATTTCCCATCATTGGGGGTGTGCACGACACTGTGCCCCAACATCGGGGACAGGCTGCACTAAACCAACCCCATGCTCATCCCGCCCCACGATGGCTAGTCCCTGAGTGACGGTCATCCCGGTCGGCTGGGGCACGGCTTACTGGCTGGTGCGGTAGATGAGCAGACAACACATATCTTTTTCTTCAGCAAAGAAGCAAGGTCCCTGAGAGGGAGAGCCGGGGGCAGCAAAAAGTGATGGAGGGAAGTACCTGAAGCCCCCAGCCTGGGTCCTCACTTTCTGGATGTGACTTCTTGAGCAAACCCCAGACACCTGGCCTTGCCAACCGGTCCTCACCTGGGGGCATCTAGTTGGACTGCTCAACTGCTGCAGACAGGGACCTTATTCCAAGCTGATCCCAGAGCAGGCTGGAGAAGGGGGAGCCCCACCGGCTGACCCTGCCTCTTTCCTTCCATCCCTCCACCTGCATGTAATGGGCTAACTACACGACCCGTGATTCATTCAGCAAATGCAGACCAAGAGCCCGCTATGTGCCATGGTGTCAATCCCTGGGAACCAGAGATGAGTGTGCAGAGTCCCTGTTCTCAAAGACAGTCGTGCATGCACGCACTCGCTTACTCCACAGTGAGCACCTGCTATCACCAAGGTCCTGAGAGGAATGCAAAAGGACCCAAGTCATCAAGGTCAACTCCTAGAAGGTCAAAGCTAGAAGACAGCAGGTTAGACATTAGTCCAACCCTCCCATTTTACAGATGGGGATGATCTGGCCATTTGTTAGCCTGGGGGTTTGACCTGACCCTCCCAGCTTTTTCTCCTGCACATACCGGACTGTGCTGCCACCACGCTCTCCAGTGTTCCTGCGTGGCTCCACCCCCCTGTACCCCCACCTCTGAGGGTGCCGTCATTCAGGCACCACAGACCCTCTGAACCCAGGCCTCCCGCAGAGGGACGGGCCCTCTTGCCCACAACACTGCGGAGGCAGGTGCATTCTGTGACCAAGTTGCACAGAGTCTCCATATACAGCAGGTACAAAAAGGTAGGAAAGGAGGACGGGGTAGGTGCTGAGAACTACTCAGCTTCAGCCTGGACTGAGCCAGCCATGAAAAACACACCTGGATTCCAATCCTTACCCCATGACTTGCTCACTGATGACTGTGATCAAGTTTCCTGAGCCCTCTGGGCCTCCACTTTCTCATCTGTGAGCTGTGGGGAGCAGTGGTAGCTGCTTCATGAGGTGGTTGTGAAACCTCAGGGGAACTGTGCAATGAAAACTTAGCACATAGCAAGTGGTCAGTAACAGTGGGTCTGGAACCCCCTTCTTCTCAGCTGTGTGGCTCAGCGACACCTCTAGGAGCTGCTCGGCTGACTTCATGTCAAGGACACCAGGTCCCTGAAGAAGGAACTGAGGCCACTGGGAGCACAAGCCACAGCCCAGGGCTGTCTGGTGCTCAGTGGAGTAGTCAATGGGGCATTAGTAAAGAGGAAGATGTCTCACCTGGCAGAGGCAGAAAGAAGGAGGCACCGCAGTGCCAAGGACAGCCCTAGCATGAGCAGTTGGCCACCACATTGACCTGCCAGTGAGCAGAGGCGTGTCCTGGGCACCAGGAGAGAATTCCGTATTAGGTACTGCCAGTGGGGGAGGGGAGGGAAGGAGGAGCAGGCACAGATCCTCCTTTTGGTCCCAGGGATAGTGGAGGTGGCTGGATAAAACCTCCTACAGTACCTGCCCAGCCCATAACCCACCTTTCCTCTCTGAGAACTAACCCCTCCCACGCAGAGAGGTGGCCTCAGCAGCCACAGTTTATCCACAAAACTCCTTCTCTCCAGCTAAGCTGATTGGCCCAGTGGTACACAACTCACCCAAGCTGGGGCAATCGGATTCTCTTTCTTTGTTTAAACAGCTTTGTTGCTTATACCATACAAATCACACCCTTTTAACAGTTTTGAGTATAGTCATAAGGCTGTGTAAACACTGTACCACTACGCACATCCTTGTCGCCCCCAGAAGCAAGCTGTAACCCTTAGCATTCACTCCCCTTGCGTCCCCAACAACCGCCCCAGCCCTAGGAAACCACTAATCTATTCTGTCACTATGGATTTGCTTATTCTAGACATTTTATATAAATGGAATCAAATGGGTGTTTTTTCTGTGACTGACTTTCATTCAGCATATCTTCAAGGTCCCTCTATGTTCTAACACGTTTCAGTAACTCATTCCTGCCTCTGGCCAAATAACATGCCATTGTATGGATATGTCACATTGTGTTTATCCATTCACCTGCTAATACACATATGGGTTAGTTTCACTTTTGGCCATTATTAAGAACGCTGCCATGAACATTCATGTATAAGTTTCTGCATGAACATCCACTTTCATTTCTCTTGGGTAAATATTTAAAAATGGAAGTGCTGGTCTTGTGATACTTCTACATTTAACCTTTTGAGAAACTGTCTTCTTGTTTTCCAGAACAGCTGCACCATTTTACATTCCCACCAGCAGTGGATGTACGCAGGTTCCAATTTCCTGACTTCCTCACCAGCACTTGTAATTATGCCTCCTTGATTATAGTCATTTGAGAGGGAGTGCAGTGGTACCTCCCTGTAGCTCTGATGTGCCTGTCCCTGACGGCTAATGAGGTTGAACATCTTTCCACGTGCTTATTGTCTATTTGCACATCTTCGTTGGAACAACGTCTACTCGGATCCTTTGCCCATTTTTAATTGTGTTATATCTTGTGTTATTATGAGTTCTTTATATATTTTAGATATGAGTTCCTATATGTTATATGCAAATATTTTCTCTCATTCTGTAGGTTGTCTATTCACTTTCTTAGTGGCATCCTCTGTGACACAGGAGGTTTTTTTTTATTTTGAAGAAGTTCAATTTATCAGTTTGCTGCCATTGTTGTTGCCGAGCTTTGGGCGTCACACCTGAAAAACCTCTGCCTTATCTCAGGTCACAGAGATTTCTACCTATGTGTCTTCTAAGAGCTTTTAGTGCTAGCTCTTACATTTGAGTTCATTGCTGGGTATGGTGTGAGAGAGGGGTTAGACTCCATTCGATTGCATGTGCTGCCAGTTATCCCGCCGCCCTTTGTTGAGAGACTATTTTCTCCATTGAATGTCATGACACACTCATGAAAATCAATTGATCACGAGTGTGAGGGTTTATTTCTAGACTCGGAATCCTATTCCATTGACCTGTATGTCTGTTCTTACACCAGTACCAAACTGTCTTGTTTACTATAGCTTTGCAGCAAATTTTGAAATCACATTTTTCTTTTTCAAGATTATCCTGGAACTTCCATATGAATTTTATGATCGGTTTATCAGCTTCTGCAAAGAAGCAGCTGGGATTTTAATGGGGTGGGTTTCCAGCTCCTGCTCCCCACTTCCTGAGCTCTACTCTACCTATTCCCCTTGGGTTCCCTGAGGAAGCGTGGGATTCTTCCCATAAATTCTGTCTTTTGTTTAACATATTAAACTGGGTTTTGTTTCTTGTAATCAAAAGAATCCTAGCCAAAAAGAGTAGAAACATGGTCCTACAGAGTGTCTCAAACAACCACCTCAACACCATCTCCCCGGGGCCCACGCCCTCAGACCATCCCCTGAGCACCTGAAGACCCCACCACAGTCCCAGTCTCACCATCGCCCCATGACCCTGGCCCTCACCGCGTTTTGTAACTAGTCCCTTTCCAGGTTACATATGCCCTCTTTACCAGTGCAAACAAACAGGCCCTCATTATAGTAAACTGAACAAGATATCCCAAGACAGCACCATAAGACAGACTTGTACCTCTCTACACCCCTTGGTATCTCTGCTCCATGCCTCGCTCAGCACACAGATAAGAAGCTCTAGGAAGGCCAAACATTGCTGTGCACCTGGACAGAGGTGCAGAAACTAAAGCCCACGGAATTTAAGTGCCATGCCCTGGTGACTTGCCCTGACGCTGTGCTGTGCTGATGTGCACCCAATGTACAGTACAGGCACAGGTGGGCCCATTGTCCCACCCTGTCTCTAAGAACTGCTTTAGAAGCCACCTCCTTCTATCAGTCCTCCAGGATTGCTCCCATGGCACCTCTGATGTCAACTCTACAAAGAGACTAAAAGTTCTGAGGGCAGGAACATTTTGCCATCCATCCCTGCCCCGCCAACTGCTCACCCTCACCCTTCTGAGCAAAACAGAGTGGGGAGGCTCCTATTTTGACCGCCTTATACACCAACTCTCAAGACTGGCTGTGTTTTGCCCAGCAACCTGTACCTGAGGGAAATTCAGTCAGTGCTGGTAACTGAATGGTGTGGCAGAGGGAGACTGGTCTGGAAAACCTTTCGGCCGAGATGGAGGAGTTAGAGGCAGAAGCCAACTCTGAAGGAGGAATTTTTCATGCACAAGCCAATTCACATGTGGCAGGATAATATTTTGAGCTAGTGACCAATATTATTTTTCTCTCCTAGAACGTTCCTCATTTTCAATTCACTCCATTGGCATAGATGATTGGTCAGTACTCATTGCTCAAAGGAGGGATACAGATGGAAGTGGACTTTTGCTAAGTTCAAGAGGGAAAGGGCATCAGGATGCAGACAAGATTGTTTGCCCAAAAATATAGAGGGGAGAGGAAAGGGTGGTGAGAGAAGAGAAGTCAGAGGTTCTGGGAGAGAGGTGTGTCTGCTCAGGACTTCCCAGACAGACAAGAAGATACCTGGTAAACCCAGCAGATAATTCCCAGTCCCTGAATCTGCTGTTGGAAGTCTCCGAGAGCCCCAGGGCCAAGCTGACCAGCAAAACATATGTCTGGTAACAGATGACTCAATAACCTACTGATCACACACACACACTGGAGTGTTTTGTAATGTCCTAGAATTGTGTAGCACAATTTCTAGGTAGATGAGAATGTCAGACAGACAGCCTATGGGACTAGAGCTCCACATAAAAATGTAGAAGATAGAAAATACATTTATCTTTCTTACACCCCTAAGATGTAGCCTCAAAGTCACATCGCTTGCCCACCATTCTGGTGCCTGCTGTTTCCATTCCAGCACCTGCTTTCCCCAAATACCCCAGGAATCAAGAGCCTGGTGCAGCCTCCTCCAATCCAGAAGTCCCCCAGACTGAGAATAATAAATGTGACAGCCCCACCCATGTTTCCCAGAACTTCAAGGGAAACAGGGTGGGGGATTGCATCGAAGAGCTTTAGTCTGCCATCATCTCTGACCTCTACATAACAGGAAGTGGCTACTTACTTGACCTTCAGGCCTGACAGCATGGTCTTGTCGATCCTGCCAAGAGAAAAGCAAGGGCTACGGTCAGTGCCAGGGCTGAAGGCACCCAACCAGCATCTGCAGGACAGAGGTCCCTGGGCCAGTGCAAACTGCCAGGCCGGCCGGGTGCCGTGGGGGACGGCTGCTGCCAGGGTGTTCTCCTCCAGCCCAGGAAGGGAAAGCAGTGAGCTCTGGGAGGGCTGGGGCCACAGCTAACCCTAGGAGGCAGGTACAGTTATTCTCCCCCTTTTTTAAATTTAATTTTCTTTTTAAGATTTTATTTATTTATTTTCAGAGAGAGAGGAAAGGGGGACAAAGAGAGAGAAAGAGAAACATTGATGTGAGAGAGAAAAATCGATCAGTTGCCTCTTGTTCACACTCCAGCTGGGGACCAACCCACAACTGAGGCATGTGCCCTGACCGGGAATTGAACTGGTGGCCTTTCGCTTTGCAGAACAACACCCAACCAACTGAGCCACACTGGTCAGGGGGATTCTCCACATTTTGGAAATGAGGAAACTGAGGTTCAGAAGGGTGAAGTCACTGGCCCAGTCTAAATCTAGGTATCTGACTCCAGACCCAGGGATCTTAAGCACTTTGTATGCAGCCTCTCCCTTCGTTACCCCCATTCCACAAGAAGACTGGGAAACCTGGATCCATCAGTCACTGGCAGCTGGACATCCAACACATCGATACTTCCCGAGATTCTGCTCTGAAAAGATGCCAGCACTCCCAGCACCAAAGACCCTCCTGTTCTGTGAGCTGGCAACCTAGCCGAGGAGGTAGACCTCGCTCCTGGGACAGAATCTGACAGAAGGCTCCAGGGTGCCCCGGCAGGTGGGACCTGTCAGGCCCAGGAGCTTGGCACAGGGGAGATCACGTTTGCAGCAGACTGTCCCAGCAGCCAGCTCCTCCGCCCCAGCCTGCACCACACTAGAAGACAAGGCAGCTCTGCCAAGCTTCTATTTTTACTCTCTGCATATGTCAGCCCTTATGGCTGGCAAAAGAGGCGCCTTTCTCTCTACAGAGACAGCAAGGTAGGCAACATTCCCACCATTGGTGTCTCTTCTTGTTTAGGGGTCACAACCACCAATGTCACTACCAGTGTCACCACTACCACCAGTGTCACCATTACCATCAGTATCACTACTACCACCATTATGACCATCACCACCAGTGTCATAATTACCACCAGTGTCACCACTGTTGTCAGTGTCACCATCACCACCAGTGTCACTATCACAAGTGTTACCACCCATCAATGTCACCATCACCATCAGTGTCATCACCATCCCTTTGTATGCATCACCATCAGTGCCACCAAAATCACTACCACCTCCAGGATGCTTGAAACCCTGAAAAGTTCTTTCAGTCACCTTTGCCCATTCCGCTCAGACCTGCCACAAGCTTCCCTCCCTTACACCTGACTACCGGGGCCAGCAGGGGTAAGGGTGGTACCAGGAGCCACGTGGTGGAAATGGGGAGTCGCTCCAGCAATCACAAGTTGGCACCAGGCCCCTGAGCTGGAGGGTGGGATTCTTTCCCACTCTGAGTCCACGCGGTCCACTCCGAGTACACACCCAGCAACTACCACCCCCCCCCCCCCGCCAAGCAATCAGGTATTTAATAAGAGGCATTTCTATGGGAACAAAAAACAAAGGTTAATGACGGGAGCAGACGATAATCTCAGTTCTGAGTTCGGAAGGCAGGCAGTCAAGATTTCTAGATGTCTGTCTCTAATCATCTTCACATGGAGTGAAGGTGGGCAGTGGTGTCATTCTCCCGGTCTGCGGTTTGAATGTCCCCGGTGATCTTTCTGCAGGAGGAACAGAGACTGTCCACAGAGGAGCTGTTGTGGTGATTTCTCTGAAGTCTACATCAAGCCGTCCCACTTCAGCTTGCATGGCCTTGGGAAACAGGCAGTTTTAGTTCCCAGTGATTCCAAGTCAATGGATGGGAAGATGAAAGTATCGGTTTGGAGGGCCACAGCCAAACACAATACTTTAGCCAACTGGAAGAGTTCAGGCTCCAGTCCAGTTTACAGGGAGAAAAAAATTTAACTGAAAGACAATGAACAGCACTAGAACCTAATGCGCACGAAGAAGTGTTATAGCTTCTATTGAAACAACTGTCTCTCTAAAATGACCCTCATTCTTATCAAAGATAGCCAAACAGAGACTAAATTATTTGCAAAATAAGTCAAATAAGTCTAGTTTCAATAAACTTGGCCTAATTATTAGTTTAAGTCCAGCAAGAATAGTCATCAATGCCACAGGCTCTTCAAAACCTGCTTTGTTGGCATTTTCCATAAGGAATCCTCAGATGGAAATTTAAAAGTCATCTGGAGGCCAAGGGACCGAGCTGCATCCTCGCCGCAGGACTTTGCCTGCAATAACTACAGAGTTGGGGTTAATTCCTCCCTCCTCGAGGTCCCCAGTACATCCCGAGGTTCTTTCTTTGCATTTCCCAGTAAGCAATCTTCGTTCTTTACCTGAAAAGAATGCCGCGAACCGAGGTGAGCGAAGCATCGAAAGGAAGCCGCAGCAAAGTTGAGTTTGGTTTTCTCTCTCTGCTGAAAGGGCTAACGGTCTGCTACTGATACAGTGGAAAGGTTTTCCGCCCAAAGAGCAAAAATTTTGTTTTGTCAAAATAATTTGTTTTATGTTGTCTTAATCAGGTACTTGACTATTTAAGAAAACAGAATATCAATAGTAAGAACTAAGTTTTGCCAACAATTATGTAAACTTCTGTATTTTCTCTGAAACCTTTCATTGCCACGTTGGTTAAATAGATAATTAAGTATTGCTTCATAGTGACTTATGATTCTATTTTGTCAAATGTCCAAACCTCTCGCTATAGTTTGACAAACTTCCCAAAATCTAAATGAGAAATAAAAGTCCTGACCTGGAAATAACTTTGGGGCTTTCCATAAAGACCCCTGAACACCTCAAAAGATCTGTCTCCTAGCACCTTTGGATGTCAGTTCCCAACAGCAAAACAACCCACACCCCAAGTCTCCCAGTCCGGGGCCCTCCCAGCTTCTTCTCCTCATGCCTCCTGGATCGGGGGCTTCCACAGCTGGTCCCTAAGGGTCTCACTGGCCCTCAACCCCCTCTGGGATGCAGACCCTCCTTCTCTCCCATTTAACCCACCTGATGTGGATAGGTTGGACCCAAGGGTCAGAGCCTCACATTCTGCTGCGATATTTGTAATCTAGAGCAACCCAATCGTAACCCCAAACAATAAGCCCTTACATTTTATATTTTCTCAAGGGATCTCTTTTAATTCTGACAGCATCCCTGTGTTGTAAGAAAGGCAGAAATCCTCCACTTACACATGGAGAAACTGAGACCCAAAGAGGGGAAGTGTCCCATCTGAGTTCCTCAGTGAGTCAGGGCGGAGTCAGCACTGGAACCCAGACTCCTGGTGTGGCCCCTCTTGACCCCGCCCCCAATCCACTCCCCAGCACTCTGGGTCACAGCAACTCACGGGAGTGCTCACATCCACAGCTGCCCCGCAGCCTGTCCAACACAGGGTATACATGTGGGGGTGTGGCCCTGGGAGGGCGGGGCCTATGGCCTTGGCAGGGCTGAGGACAGAAGATAGGGCAGTGGCTGTGACACTGAACCTTTCCCTTTCAGTGTTCCAAAGTCCCCAGGTTCTCCCTGGTGCCTCCTCTCCTCCCTCTCCTCCCTCTCCTCCCCTCCCCATCCGGTCATCTGTGTCTCCCTGGCATCCAATGGGGATTTAAAACAACCACTCACAAGATTCTGCTCACTGCCTGCAGTAGACCGGGGCTCCAGGAAGCTGTAATTTAATCCCTGACCAACTGACATGCCATGCCAGCTGACGGCCATGCCCAGATGACCCCCGTCCTAGCCCTCCAACCCGTCCAGGAAGCCCTGCCATTCCCTCAAGCTCACTGAGCCCCCACTTACATGCCTGCCATGGACAAAACACCTCAGTCATTCCATAGGCACCTACTGAGCACGTACAATGTGTCAAGCACAGCCCCCCTTTCTCGGCTCCACACCCCCCACAGAAGGGTGGGCCTCAGAGGATACCACGTCACTGCCTGGGCCCTGTCCTACATGCATCCTAGCCCAGCCTCTCACACTGTCCCTGACCAGGAAGCAGACTAGGTGATTCAAATCCAAACCCCACCCTCAGGGTAGGAGCCCCTTGGCCCAAGCGTCAGGAAGGGCCCATGAGCAGGCACAAGGCCACACAGTGCCACTCCTGGCATCGTCTCATTCTCTCTGTCCTCATCTGCCAGATGTGGAGCACCCAGAGGCCCTTCCTACCAGAGGATGGTGGCAAAGTGCTTTCAGAGAGAAAAGGGGAAACGAAAAGCTGCACACACATGGGATGGAGGAATCACCCAAAGGAACAGAGCCCGCCTCTTCCCAGCCCCCGTGCCTCCTTCCCTGTGTCCCTCACTTCTTATGCCGCCCATGAGCCCACCAGCTCCTACACCAGGATGGCCCCCAGCCACCCGCTCTGCAAAAGTGTGAACCTGGGTTTGACAATGCCCCAGGCCCAGAAGCTGAAAGGAAACCGATAACGAAAACCACTAGACCCTGTTCCTCAGCTGAGGAGAAGCTGTCAGCAGCTGGTGACCAGAGACAAGTTTGACCTCAGTGTTCTGGCCCCCTGGTGAGGAAAAAATTTGTTTCTCATCCCAGACAGCAGCTTAGTGGTAAAAGGTGGTCCCGAGGGGTCCCGAGGGGTCCCGAGGGCCAGGCAACAGACTGTAGCACAGACCCTGCAGCTCAGGCTGGGACAGAGCTAGGGTGGGGGACAGAGGGGAGGGACCTCTAGGGACAAGCCTGCCCCTCTTCTCACAGCTCACCCCTTGCAGAGAGGAGGCAGCCCCAAAGGTCCTTAGGCCACAGACTCCTCTTGCCACCAAGTCACAAAGATGACACAGACAGGAACACAACGCACCTGCACAGAGAAGAGCACACACAGGGACAGAAGACCAGAGGTAGAGACTGGCATCTGCTCAGAAACAGAGCGTGCACACGCGGCCACACGCAGAGAAACACTCACCCAGCCAGGCACACACCTCACCCCCAGTCACACATACTAGTAGCTGCAGGCACGCACACCACACAATCTCGGACACACACATACACAGTCATCACAGAGGTGCCTACACATATATGGGAGCACATGACAGACACACACACTCAACCCGCCACCCACCGCCACACTCGAACCGCTCCAGCTCTGACCTTCTGAATTCCCTAGAAGGCTGCACCCAGCGGACAGTGAGGGAAAGCTTACAGTGTCTGATGCCCCTCCCAGGACCCTCCCTCTCCATCAGCCGGGCATCTGAAAGCGCCCCCGCTGACCCAGGGTTCAGGCACAACCTGAGCTCCCTCTCCCCAAGGTACCAGCAGTGCTCAAGAAGACTGCACACCTAAGTCGTCCCCCACCCCTGCACTATCCCCCGACCTGTCACCCACCATCCGTAGCCCCCAAAAGACACGCTGCGCTTCCTGCCAAACATGGTTGTGGCCGCACGGCCCCAGGTCCCAGCGATGTCCCTGGGGCTGTTGGCAAACTGGCCTCAGTGCAGTGGGGTCAGCGGGACACCGCTGTAAGGCGGGGCCCCCAGCAGGGCACCTCCCCCAAGGCCTGCCCCTCAACCTATACTTCCTGTGCGTGAGGCCACAGGGCTAGGAGGTGTGTCCTGTGTTCTGGGAGGCACCAAGGCAGGCAGGGGAGGTTGAAGAGGACAGCTTCCCCACACCCAGAGGAACCCGCAGCTCCGGAAGGGGATCTGCCAACAGATTACACCACAGCCCAAGTTGGCAGCTCAGCCCCAAAGAGAACTCAGAGGAGGGCTGAGGATTCCTACACTGGGCCTGTCTGTGAGACTCAGGGAGTCCTGCAGACTGGGCCCCTCATACCCACTGCCCAAGGTGGCACCTCTGCCTTCCTGCTCCGCATGGCTCAGCACACACCAGAATGACCAGCCCCAAGTGTGCAATGACACCTGCACAGGTGTGGCACCGGGGCATATACATGTGCACACACCTGTGCACAGGACTCACAGGTACACACAGGTGTGCATGCTCACGTGTGTGTATCATTAGCTACGCACATGCACAGGTACTGCATGCTCACATTCAGGTTCATATAGACATTAATAGACACCTGAGACACTTGCACATACATCCCATATACACATACAACTCCCCATCAGACACAAGCTTACACATGGATGCAGACACGTGTGCTCTCTCATACACACAACGTGTGCAACCCAGGCACACACTCAGACTGCACGCATGCCTACAATACACATTGTCATGTACCAGACACAGGCACAGATCGCACTGCTCAGACCCCCCAAAAGTCTAGACAGAAGTTAGCAGTGACACTTCATGCCAATACCGTGCGAGGTGGCACCTGCATGTGCGTGTTTGTCCTTGTAGCGGCACCTCTGCGTGCACCAGTGCTGGCCACACCAGGCACACAGTAGGCACTCACCAAAACAGCCCAGAGAGGGCTGTGGCACACATGCCGCAGCAGACCAGGGCAGGGCAACCCAAGGGGTGCCAGGCCCCTCTCCCACCCCCAGCTGTGGGAAAAGGAAGTAAAGCCGCTGTGGCTACCACACTGGCCTCTCTCCCAGGCCCACCCTCCCTGCAGCTTCCTGTTTGGGGCCTGCTGCCACTTGGGGAGTCAGATCCTTGCAGTGGTGCCAGAGAGCCACCCCAGGTTATAGACAAATAGCACAGACATTTCTGTTTTCTTAACTCCTCTACAGTGAGGAGCTCTGTGGGCTATGGGAGCAGCTTTGGGGTCCTGACCCAGTTCAGGGCTGTGGGGGGCAAGTGTGGGGTCCTTTCCTCCAAGACAGCGTGCCTTTCAGCAGGAGCCTGGTGGTTCTCAGCTCAGGCCACACCCTCCAACCCCACCCAGCAGGAAGGAAAGGATCACGTGGTTCACCCTCCAGGCTTGCATCAGACCTCCAGCTCCCTGCTGGATGACCTCTCACCCCCACTGCCACCCAAACCCAGGGGATGCTCAACAGGCACCTTGGACACCTTGGGTCCTGCCTGCCCTACAGTCACTTGGCCTCTCCGTGAGCAAAACAGCTCCGCGTGCCATCTGCCCTGGGGGCAGGGGACACCTGGCCAGGCCAGGCCAGGCCAACCAGGACATCCACCCTCTTGGCCCCCAGAGCCTGGTTCAGGGGTGGGCAGAAGACCTACGCAGACCAGCAGGACTCACTCCCAGAGCACTCCCCCACTCTCTCCCCTACGGCTACTAAACCACAGGGTGGAGAGCACAGAGGAGGGCGGGGAGGACTGACAGAGACGGGAACGTGACAAAGGTCAGGGTTTGAGGACAGCATCTGAGCTGACGAGCTGACGGACCCAGCTGTGCTGAAAGTCAGGGCGGAACTCTGGGTCCCTCTGTTCCTAATGCCAGCAGGAGATGGATTTCTCTCCCTCTCCATTGAGGAAGTCCTGACTAAGACAAAAAGCTTGACACGTGAAAGAACGAGGGCGAGATCAAGCAGCCCAGCGGCGGCTGGCAGCTCAGCCAGCTCCCTCGCCGAGGCCAACACTGACCCCAGGCCAAGCACTGCACCGCGTGCCCGGGTACCAGGGTGAGCCAGACACAACTCTCAGTCTCCGCCCAGGGGTCCCATGGGCTACTAATAACAAAGTTCCTTTTGCAAATCACCTTCCCTTTTATCAATTAGAGATCATTCATGGCAAGCCCGTTACTGAAATGTATTTTGATGTGCTTTCACATGAGAGAAAGAGGTGGGGTGACAGTTACACCAAGCTTCTGGACTCCCGTCTTATCTCTACACACATGTGACCGCGCATGTACAGTGTCCATCACGTGTGTTCCAGGGGAAGACACGATTGAGAGATGCTCTTGTAGAAGTCCTCCCAGTCTACAGAGATCCAGTGCTCGCACACCGGGAAGGATGCAGGCCCAGGCCCAGGGAGGGATCAGGCAGGGAGAGGAGTGGCAAGGCCAGAAGCTGCTGCCACCAAAGCCAGATTCTCCCACCAGGGGCTCTGGTCCCTTGCGTGGCAGCCACAAAAGACACTGAGCCATGGGTCTCAGACACCTGGCGAGGAGTGGCAGTGGCCTGGCTGCATTGGTAGGGAAGGGCACAGAACTCACAGTGCCTTGGACTTCCCTGAGGCCACTGCGATTTGGAAACTGGAGAGCCCAGGAGGGACCATGCCCTCCTAACTCCCCAGAGTTAGGGCCTGAAGAGAGAAGGGAGAGCTCCAAAGGGCTTTTCAGTTTTATGCTGTAAGTTCTGGAGGGAGGTGAGAGCCTCCCCCTCCTCTCTCAGCACTCAGGCCTCCAAGTTTCAGAGCCGTGTGGCCTCCAGCAGGTCACTCACCGTTTCCTGTATAATGTAGGGTGGCTGCCATGGACCTCACAAAATTATAAATGAACCTAAACACTCCACACGTGGCTCCCACACCATTAAGGGAACCGTTATAATTACTACCTGTTATGATCCCGCCCCCTCCCTCGGTCCTGCTCAGCTCCCTGCCACCCCTGCTCTGACCCCTATTCTGTGTGGGGTGGGGGGCAGGGGGTCCACGGGCTCTCTGGGAGAGACTGTCAGTCAAGAGAAAAGAGAAGCACTCTGAGCCAGGCCTCCTGCTCCCGTCAAGCACAGCCCAGCTTCCTCCCAACCCTCCACTGACTCAGCGAGGCCAGAGGGCAGAGTGAACGTGAGGACAAGCTGTGGGAATAGGGGAGCCAGGGGCAGCGCCTGTCTCTGGGAGTTTACTGTGGACCAGCCCCAAGCTAATAGTCTAGCTCATTACAATCTCCCAACCCCTCTGAGATGCCAGCACTGTTATCCCACTTTACAAAGGGGGACACTGTGACTCAGAGAGGGTGAGGACCTTGACAAAATTTACCCGGCACAATGGTGACATAGCTAGGTGTGACGCCAGAGCCCAGGTTCTCAGCCACTGTTCTGTGGGATGAGCAGCGTCAGCAGGTGCCAACCAGCAGGTCAGACCTGGCCCACTGATTCTGAAACCTACAGAAATGCACAGCAGATGCAGTGCCTGTGCACAGATGGAAGAACTGAGGCCCCGCAAGGGCACAGTGCAGCTCAGCCACTGGAAGAGAGCAAGGATGAAATGGCAAAGAGCAGGTGCCAAGTCCTCCCAACACCTGGCCAGACAGCCTCCTTCTCTCCCCAGGTTGCTCCTCAACGCTTCCGCAGAACCTACTCTGAACCACCAAGTCACAAGGCCCTGGCTTCTCTAGTGGAAGCCTGTGGGTGTTCCTGGTGCCACTTGAAGGGGCAAGTCCCAGCCAGAGTCCCAGCCCCAAGGCAGAGCTCAAGGGGACCCACCCGGCTCTCTGGGCTTCAGAGAAACATAGAGCCGAGAAAGCTGGCTGGAGTCAGAGGAGGCAAGGCAGCCAGACCCCGGCCGGGAGCCCCTCCATCATGTCTGCGGGCCTTTGGGGGCAGGAGGGAAGGGGGAAACAGTGTGGTTTCCTCTGCTTGGGGCAGCTCTGTCCTCACAGCCACCTGAGGGAACTGAAAGATGAGACAGACAAGCTCCCTTCCCAGGCAGGGAGCTGAGGCAGTTACTGGAACTCAGGAAACAGATGCCCTGAGAGAGGCGGGCACTCTATCATCTGGCCTAGGTCCTCTGCACTCCGGGCAGTGTGAGTTGGCACCAGGGCCACCCAGGGGGGCTCGGCTCTGCTCACAGCTCGACCACTGAATCACCTTGAGCAGGTCCTGTACTCTTTGGGGGTTTCAGCTGAGCTTTCCCCAAAGAAGAGGCTAGATTAGCCTCTGCTTCTTTTACAAGCCAGGTGAGGACTGAGGACAATGGCAGAAAAGGACACTGTGATCACCAGAAAAACGGCACAGTGGCATTTAGAGCCAGCAAACCCAGAGAAACTAGGAATTCACACCTCGGGATGGAGATAAAACGACAGATCGCTTCCCCACGCTCACTATCTCAATGGCTCGGCTGACTTTCCCACTTTGTGAGTTCTGAAAGGCAAGACACCAACCAAAAAGGAAAAAAACCCCTCCAAGACAAGTGCCTGTGGAAACTGGGTTCCGGGAGCAGGACCCAACGCAGGGCCATGCAACCCACGCCGCTCTGTCCAGCCATGCTGGCCTGCCGGAGAACTACAGCAACGCATGGCGGTGGACAAGAGAAACTACAAAATGTACCGTAATTTCGTAAATGTTATGCAATAATAAGGTATCACTTTTGCCCACCAGATAGTAAAGGTTAAAAAAGTGCTAATGGCGTGAAGACGTCAGGAAACCAGTGCGGCCGCCACTCGTGTCGGACATTTGGCAACACCCGTCAACAATTTCAGTGCGCATGCACCTCACGCCAGCATCTTTGTTTTTAGAAACTTACTCCACAGGGTAACTCATACGAGGTGATAAGATCTCTACACACGAGTGTTGATTACATCACTGTTTGTAACAGCAAAACACAAAAAAAGTAACCTGAGCGACTGCCATTCAACCCTCTCCTGGAACCAGCGCCCGAGTGCAGCGCAACCGGCGCCCGAGTGCAGCGGAACCGGCGCCCGAGTGCAGCGCAACCGGCGCCCGAGTGCAGCGGAACCGGCGCCCGAGTGCAGCGCAACCGGCGCCCGAGTGCAGCGCAACCGGCGCCCGAGTGCAGCGCAACCGGCGCCCGAGTGCAGTGGAACACTACACGGCCACTGAAAAAGAGGGAGGTAGCATATGAATATATGCTACTACACAACGATACCCTAATGACTCATGAAAACAAGATGTAGAACAGCTCACAGAGTAGAATCCCATGAGTTTAGATGAATATGTAAATCCTCATACTTGCCCAGACAATTTCCGGAAGGAAGCACAAGCGACAGTCCTAGACTGCTGGTCACCTCTGAAGATGGGGCTGGACCTAGAAATTTCAGAGTAGGGACTTTTCACTCTATGTCATTCTGTGCTACTTAATTGTTTTTTACCATGAACATGCTATAATTTAAAGATTAGAAAGTGTTAATTATGCCCTGGCTGGTATGGCTCAGTGGATTGAGTGCTGGCCTATGAACCAAAGGGTCACCAGTTTGATTCCCAATCAGGGCACATGCCTGGGTTTTGGGGCCAGGTCCCCAGTAGGGGGTGCACAGGAGGCAACCACACATTGATGTTTCTCTCCCTCTCTTTCTCCCTCCCTTTCCTTCTCTCTCTAAAATTAAATTAATAAATAAATGAAAATATTTTTTAAAGCATTAATTATATGGATGGTTTGCTCTGAAAGGAGGAGGAAGAGGAGGGGAAGAAGCTACAAAGGCTTATTGCTTTAAAAGTTTCTTAACTGCCCTGGCTGGTGTAGCTCAGTGGGTTGAGCGTGGGCTGCAAACCAAAACATTGCAGGTTCGATTCCCAGTCAGGGCACATGCCTGGGTTGCAGGCCAAAGCCCCCAACAACCCCGCACATTGATGTTTTTCTCTCTTTCTCTCTTTCTCCCTCCCTTCCCTCTCTAAATAAATAAATAAATAAATAGCTTCTTAACCTATTTGGAGCTCAAACCGACCCCTGATCCCAGTCCTGGGACCACCTCTTCTTACCCCAGAAAGGGAGGACCAGCATCTCTCCCTCACTGCCTGACTCCAAATGCTTTTGTCATCCACTCTGATTTTAAACAAAGCTTGTGCTTCAATCTTAAGAAAACTAATATGAAAGTAATGTACAGCTTTGCTGGAGGAAATTTGGCAATACAAAACAAAATCCTTATGTACATGCCAGCGGGGCTCCTAGAATATAGAGCTAGGCCCATTTCTGGATGTGAGTGTTGGTTTTACACGTGTGTGTCAAGTTCGTGGAAATTCATCAACCTGAATGCTCATAATCTGTGCACTTCTCTGTTCGTATAGTATGCTTCGAAAGGGTTATTTTAATATACGTGCCTTTTGACCTGGCAATTCCATTTCCGATTCCACGCCACCCCACAGGGAAAAATTCACAGATGTGAGCCAAACTGTACTTTCAAGGGTCTCCAACACACTATTGTGATAATTATGAAACACTGGGGACCACCCGCATGCCCAACAGGAGGGGGCAGGTTAAAGAAAGACAGCATCGCCCAGCCACCAAACACCTCTCAGCCGGTCTAAGTGGGTGTGGAAGCACAGGTGACAGGGAAAGACTTACAGAAAGTCTCAGAATGAAATGAAACAGGCTAACTGATGTGCTCGGGGCCATATTGTTCAGGGCGTGACATAAAGGATCATGATTGTTTTCTTCTTTCTGCTTTTCTGAATTTTATAAGTTTTCTTTAAAAAAAACAGACACCATTTTAAATGACAAATAAAAGGAAACAAAAAGACACAAGAAAGGGGATGGGCCTGGTGTTCTAAAATAGTGGTTCTACCCTGGCCAGTGTGGCTCACTAGGTTGGCCTGGTGGCCCATAAACTAAAAGGTCATGGGTTTGATCCTTGATCGAGGCACATGCCTCTGCAGCAGGTTCGGTCCCCGGTCAGGGCATGTATGAGAAACAACCAATTGATGTTTCTCTCTCACATTAATGTTTCTCTCCCTCTTTCTCTACCTTCCCCTCTCTCTAAAATCAATAAACATGTCTTTAGATGAGGATTAAAAGGAAAAAATGTGTGGTTCTGAATGCACTGGGCACAAGAACCACCTGGGTCTTATATAGCATGGGTTCAAGCCCCAGCCTTGCTGCTTGCCAACAGTGTGACCTTAGGCGAGTTACTTAACATCTCTGTGCCTCAGACCAGACTCCCCATCTATAAACAGGGATGCTAACAGTACCGAGCTCAAGGGGCTGGAGGGGTCAGTGGGTTATTACATGTTAAGCCTTCAGAGCTGGGCCTGGCTCAGACCTATTGTCATGTTAGCTAGTGTGACTGCTCCAGTTCTGATTCCATTGCCCCGGAGTGGGGCTGGGAAATCTGCGTCTTTAACAAACTCCCCAGATGATTCTGATCCAGGGAGAAATACTGGAGTGAAGTCTACTACAATACTGCCACTATCACTGGTAGCCCTAGAGTCTTCTGTAGGAAGACTTGGGCACTAGCTGCTGTCTAAAGGGGATTCTTACTGAAAGCGACCACAAAGCCAGCTCTTTGCTCTCCCTCCATCCAACTGGATGGCTCCAACCCTCCCCTATCACTGCAGAGCCTCACCTGCGTACTTTCCCCGCACCAAGGTGGGCCAGAAGGTGGACATTGGCGCCCTCTATAGGCAAGTTTGGTAGTGCAACGAGGAAAAGGGGGAGTCCTCCTGCTGGTAGTTCTTAGGATGACAGCCACATTGCCCTCTGGCAACAAGGATTGAGGGATGCGGGTAATTCTCTGTGTTGCAGAAGATGAGTAACAACCACTTGGTGTCAGAACACCTGGGTTCCAGCTCTGGGTCTGACACTTAACATAGCTGTGGGGAAACCACTTAAACTCCCTCCGCCTCAGTTGTTTCATCTGTAAAGAATAACTGCGATCATTTCATGAGAATCTCCCATAACCCAGATACAGAATAATTTTTACTTCATTTAGTCCTTACCACAACCACGTCCTTCTTCCTGGAGAGAAAATGGAGCCTCTGAGAGGCTGAGACCCACCCAATGTCACAGACCTGGTAGGTGGTGGCGACAGAATTGAAACCCAGAGCCCTGCTTTCAACCATATTGCCATCCTCACAGGGGAGGCACCTCGCAGAGCAGGCCCCGGAGAGGGCAGTGCTGAATGTGAGGCAGCACAAGGCTGGGCTGGTGCAAATCCCGTGATTCTTCCCGGGCCCCCTGCCAACGCCCGGCTGAGGAGCAGCCCCAACCTGGGCCAGGATGAGCACACCCTGAGATTCCCCCCACACACACACACTCGCAGCCTGGGTTGGGGAGTCACACTCTGGCAGATGACAGTGACTCAGGTGGAGGCAGGTGGGGGCGCACAGGAAAGGCAGGGAGATCCCTCAGACACGTTTTAAAAGGCCTGCAGCTCAAACACAGCATGTTCATGATTCATGTATCCAGATCTCCCTGGATAAAGCTGGGGGTCCTGCCAGGGTCTCCCCCTCCACCAGGCCCAGAGAAATCCTGCTGGGGACCAGCATCGTGGTGTCTCTGCCAACGCTTGTCCTTTGTCCCTCAGAAGGGCCGACTCCAGATGATACAGTAAACTGAGACAGAAAAGGTCTTTTCTACTCAAGGTGCCCTTGTTCTCCCCATCACTTGCCCCACCCCCAGAAGGGCTGTGCACAATAAGGTGCCTCCTGTATGACATGAGAGTGGGTGGGTGGGGAACTGGGGCTGGACCCTGTCCTCTGGTGAAAATCTGGACCAATCCAGATTTTCTGGTGAAAATCTGGCCACCTCGCCTGTGCCAGGGCATCTGTGGGTGGAAATGTGGGCACTACTAAAAGAATACCCATGCGGTATATACTGATGGTGTCCCCCACTTCAGAGATGAGGAAATTGGGGCACAAACAGACTAAGTAATTTGCTCAAGGTCACACTCCTAGTAAGTAGCTGTGGTGGATTGCATTTCCCCAAGTGGCCACACCATCCCACAATATGTCCCCCATCTCACATGCCCTTCTCACCATGTGACATTGACACCCCTCGGTTAAGAGGTGGGGGGTTGCCCTGGCCAGGTGGCTCAGTTGGCTGGAGTGTCATCCCTTACACCAAAAAGCTGCGGGTTCGATCCCTGGTCGAGGTACATACCTAGGTTGTGGGTTTGATTCCCTGGTTGAGGCGTATACAGAAAGCAACCAATGTTTCTCTCTCTTTCTCTCCCTCCACCCAACTTCCTCCTTCTTTCTCTCTCTCTCTCCCTCCCCCTATCCTATCCTCTCTCTCTAAAACCAATAAAACACCCTCAGGTAAAGATTTTTAAAAAAAGAGGTTCAGTGTGGGTCTGTGTGGACCTATGGTTACAGCAGAAGTGGTGCCGCCTCATTCCTACAACTAGGTAAGAAGAGGTGAAACAGCTTCTGCCTGGCTCTTTCTTAGGATTCTTGCTCTTTAACCAGACACTGTGCTGTGAGCAATCCCAGACAGAACCCAGGGAGAGGCTCGTGTGGCAGCGAACTGAGGCCTCAAGCCAGCAGCCAGTACCAAATGCCAGACACGAGAGTGACTGAGCCTGCAGACGACTCCGGCCCCTAGACTGAGCGGCCCCGATGACAGTGGCCAAGCAGAAACACAAGTACCCACCTGGCCCTGCCCAAACTGTGGATTCCTGAGCCGAATAAATGTCACCATCATTTTAGGCCAAAAGCTTCTGGGTGGTTATTATGCAGCATTAGATACCAGAACAGTGGAAGAGTCGAAATTTAAATCCAATTGTCTGGCTGCAGAGCCCTGCCACTCTGCTGCGGTCTCTGCTGTGCGAGGGACAGTGGAGAGGAGGGGTCAGACATATCTTCACGTGTTCATTCATTCCTTTGTCAAATGTCTGTTGTATCCCTACTGCCTGCCAGCCTCTCCGCTGAGGCAGAGGCTATTTCGGTGAGCCAGACAGACAGATCCCTGCCCTGGAGGACTTGGGGGTGGGGAGGTAGAGGGTAAAAGAGGAATTACACTGCAGGTGTGTACCGTAGGGCCACAGCGTCAAAGGGGACTGGGCGGGTGAGGAGCCCTGTTTAGGTGGAAGGAGCTGGGACGGCCTCTCTGAAGGGAAGAAGGAAAGGATGAGATGGATCCAACTTTGTGAAGAGTAGAGGGGAGAGCCCTGGACGGGCGGCTCAGTCGGTTGGAGCGTCGTCCTGTACACCAAAAGGTCAGGGCGAGCATGGGGCCAACTGGTCAACGTTTCCCTCTCACATCGATGTATCTCTCTGACATCAGTCTCTCTCTACCCCCACCCCTCCCTCTCTTTCTAAAAATCAACAAACATACCCTCCAGTGAGGATTTAAAAAAGAGAGAGAGAGAGAGAGTGGAGGGAACAGCAGCGAGTGTCAAGAATAGACCTGGGTTCACTCACTAGTTGTGTGACCTTGTAGAAGTAACCCAGCCCCTCTGAGCCTCCACTTCCCATAGGATGGAGATGCTTCCAGAACCCACCTCACAGGATTGTTGTGAGGAGCCAGTGAGCTAATACACACGCAGTGTGCCGCCCAGGGTCTGACACAGGAAGAGCTCCATAAATGCCCACGACTATGGTGAAAGGAAGTATGTGGAGGCCCAGCCCCTAGGGGGATGCCCAGAGCCCCAGAGACCACTCTGCCCCCGCCAGACGCTCTGCCAGCCACAGGGGCAGAGGCCATGGACAGCAGGGGTGGGAGAGCCTTCACACTGCTACACTGGTGCCCAAGGGTCTGAGAGTGGGTTGCAGGGGGAGGGTGCACATTTCCTGGAGCATGCTGACACACAGCCCAGCTTCCACGCACCGTGCAGCCATCCTGACTCATCTCCTCAACCCAGGGCTCACCCACCCGCCCCCTTAGCTCAGAGCGCGAAGGATGTGGCTGGAGGTTGGACTGGCTGTCCCTCCCATGCCCCACCCCAACAGCAGTGGGCACCCACACAGCCATGGGGGAGAAGCAGCTTCCTCAAGGCAGAGGCAGGGACAGGAAGCCTGGAGAGAGGGCAGCACTGGTCAGGGCATAAGACTCAGGGTGTCCAGGGGGCCAGGAAATCCCTACTGGGTTAAAGTATCACTTGCCACCAAACAGGCACACCCTCGAGGACCCTGGAGAATGCCTGGTGGGCAGCCAACACACAAACCCGGAGAAAAGTACAAGAACAACCCGGAGCACCCAACAGTGCACACAGGGACATACCCGGGACCCACACAGAGCCACACACAGCTGCCCAACAGCATGGCCTCCAGGGACTGGAGGCACAGATGTGCACACACAGGCACACCTTGCTGCGCCTGACAGCCCATCACTCCCTTCTGCTATTGCTCACTACCAGTCAGCTGATCAGCAGGCCCCCCAGTGCCCATGCCTGATGCCATCTGTTGACCCAGACCTGGCAGGGCCCAGCCAGCATGCCCAGCAGGGTCCAGGAAGGAGTCTGACAGCCTTGGACCTGAACTGGGCAGAGGGCGGGACACCAGCCAGCCCTGAGAGCAAGGTGCGAGTCCAGAACCCGCGAGTGGGCAGGGGTGTAGGTGGGGGTGCTCAGCACAGCCTGGTCTCGGGACAGGTCCCCAGAGCACAGGCCTTGCCTTGGCGTCCCAACTGCCTTGGGAGGCCCCTACGACTGCCGCATCTTTGTTTTTAATTATTTTAATCCTCACTCAAGGATATGTTTTTATTAGTTTTAGAGAAAGAGGAAGGGAGAGAGAGAGAGACATTGATGTGAGAAAAACATTGATCATTTGCCTCCCGTACAAGTCCAGACCAGGGATCAAACCCACAACCTAGGTATGTGCCCTGACCAGGAATTGAACCTGCAACATTTTGGTGTACGGGAAAACACTCCAACTAACTGAGCTACCTGGCCAGGGCACTGCCTCACATCTTGAGCAGATGGAGAGGAATCCCCTTATGACCATTCAGAAGCCCCAAAGGGTTGTGGCAAACAGTGGGGGGAAAGTGCAGCATAACAGGCTGAGGTCAGACAGGAGACAGAACTTCCCACTAGAGAAACACCAAAGCATTGAGGGAGGTGTGGGCAGGAAGAGCATGCCATCTGGCTCCATAAAGATGCCCTCTTGAAAAGGGGAGAAGGTGGATGGGTAGATTGCTGTTTTTGTTTTTTCCTAAACTTACTTAAAAAAAATGAGGCCCAAATTGCAGGGGTCAAGAAGAGCCTTTAAATGATAATACAGACAGTGGCTGCTGCACTTTCTAGCCTAGGTGCGACCTTGCCTGTAGGCCGAGGATGGACGCAGTGGCCTCTGTGTGCCAGCCTGAGCCGCCTGTGCATGAGCGAGAGGCAGCTGGACACCTTCCCACTGTGCGCCCTCTCCCCGAGGGGGTGGCCCGTTGCTCAGAGATGGGAGAGGGTAGGGAGACAACGGCCACCATGGTACCATGGCAACAGGCCTTGGCAGAGACACGACGTCCAAGCCTTCTCCAATCACCTCTCGCAACAGAACCTAAGTGTTTGCAGACAGCACTTCCCCTGCCAAATAGGGTGGTAGCCTGGGAGGGACAGGTAGACACACTGGGGAGAAGGGGAATGGGGAGGCTTACAGACACTGCACCCTGAAATATGAAGCCAACGCTGGCTAATGCCCTAGCAACCCCCCAACTAGTCCTCAGCCACTGCCTCCGCTCCCTCATGCCACCCCATCATCACTCCCCCACAGGCCCAGCCCGTCCCCACCGTCCTGGACACCTCTAGTCCCCTCGCACCAAGGCTGCCCAACTCACCCCACAGCCCTGTTTCCTCCATTGTTCTTGGCCACCCGCTGCCAGTCCTTTCTCCCCTCCCTTCCTGCCTCCCATCTTTTCTCGCCCTCTGTCCCATCCCCCTGACCTACCCTCCCACTGACTGTGGCCCAGACCGGTGCCCACGGCCATCTGCCAGCTCCAAACGCCAGCATCCACCTTCCTCCACTCCTCCTTCAAGCACCTGCTTCCGAGCTGCCTGCTCGTCCCCTCTGCATCCTCCTGGGACAGACCCCGGCAAGAGGCGTGTCTGAGGAGCCTGCCCAGGGACAGAGCACTGCTAGCTCCAATTCACAGACTGTTAAACACGCCCTTTCAGGGGGCCTGGGAGACGAGGCCACAGCTCCAGGAGGAACTGACCAGGTCAGCTATCTGGGCCTGGAGCTCCAGATTCCACGAGCAGGAGCAAGGCCTTCAGCGATCACCTCAGCCAGCCTCCTCCACCACTTGAACAAGCGGGTACCTGAGCCAGCACCCATAATGTGTTGGCTTCCCAAATACACAGAAAGGCTCTGTTCATGGGGCTCTTGCTAGGGACCCATCATCGTGTTCAAAATTTAACAAATATCTTATTTTAACACTCACAACCCCCAGATGAGGAAACAGAGGTTCAGAGAAATTAGGTGATCTGCCCAATGCCATGCAGTGTGCTGGACACCTCAGCATGCCACTGCAAACCTCTGGGCCCCAGTTCTTACTCCAGCCTCTCCGGCAACTACCGCTGAGTCCCTGGTGGCTTCGAGCCACAGCCTCTGCTGCCACACAGCACAGCTTCGTCTGGGGCCACACTGGGCATTCTCTAAAGCTGCAGTGTGGGGCAGCACCCACAGGCGCCCCCCCGGGCCTCACACGTGTGTGCCTGGAATCTCACGGGAGTCCACGTCCATGGGGGTGTCCTTGTCCATCGAGGGACAGAGCTAATGGATGACCGCTCCCCTGTTTTTCTCTCCAACAGGAAACGCATTCCATAGGCTCCCTGAGAGAGTGGCTGGGGACAGGGCAGTGGCGATAATAAAATGAATGCGTCCCAGTGCTGCTTTCCCTTTCTCTCCCCATACCTCTCACCCCCACTTATTCCCCAAGACCTTCCCAAGTCTACCGCTGGGTTTCTGCTTTGGCAGAACACAGGTGGGATACAGCACAGGTGGGAGGGGCAGGGGCGCTGGGATGTGGACCCCAGTCTGAGTGACAACAGACGTTATGCTCAACCACTGTGCTGTGCGGCTGCCACCTCCATCCAGCTAGGGTCCCTTCCCCTCAAGTTCAAGTCATTCTGAACCACTGGGGTCCAGCCACACTTGACCCAGGATCCCGGGAAAGAGGGAGGGGAAGGTGTGGGGGCGCCTGCAGCAGAAGGGTCCTCTTCTCTGCAGCTGAGGTCACCTCTCACCAAACTGCTTCACCACCCTGGGCTGAGCAGCAGTCCCAGCTAGACAGAGCCCGGCCCTACCCAAGTTTAGCATCTGCCTCTGCCCAGAAACTTCTGTGGCTTTTCACCTCCAGTCGCCATCCCAGCCCCAACCAAGTCCCCCAAGACCCACCCCACCCCCACTCCTCAACATCTTGGAAGGGAGGAGGGACTTGAGGTAGCTTTTTAAAACCTGAGTGGCCAGATCTAGCAGCTACCCACTGGGACCCACCTTTGGACTCAGAAAACTCAGGGCCAGCTTGGAGGAGAGGGCAGAGCCTCCCTGGACTCCTGCCCAAGTTACAAAGATGGGCTTTGCTGGGGGAGATCTTAGCTTGCAACCTCACAGCCCCTGCTGTGTGAGCTTTCTGTTTACTCCTCACCTACGCAGGAGAGGCGAGGGAGGGGCCTTCCCTCCTCCATGGGAAACTGAGGCCCGTGGGGCTAAAGGGGCAGCCCCAGGATCACAAAGCAGGAAAAGAACTAGCGAGTCCTGGTGCCCAGTCCGGGACACCCCCATTATTCCCTGTGAAGCCACTCTGACCAAGGCCACTCCGAGGCAGGACCCAGCATTCGGGGCCCAAACCCCACTTGCAAGTCAGTGCCCTTCAGCTTGTTAAGAAGGGTGCGGAGGGAGCTCTAGAAAACAGGAGGAAGCAGGCTGGCCCCGCCACCAGCTCCCAGGTCCAGACAGACACTCAGCGTCTGGTGGTGGCAAAGACAAGTGGATTCTACCCAGTTCTGGGAGCCCTGGACACACATCTGCCCTGGACCCCACCCCAGCTGGCTCCCCCACACCCACCCGCCCAGGATCGCCTTAGGATTGGGCGTCCAATTGGACACTGGCCCTGCCCCAGGAGTCTACAAAGGCCTCTTCAGTCAGCACCCCGCCATCCTGACTCCCCTCCCTATGACAGGCACAAGTTGGAAAGAAGATGGGGCGTCATTTGTGACGTTTGGGCGGGGAAGGGTGGGGGACAAAACAGCCCAGCCCAGCCACAGGGTCCTCCTGAGGTTCCTGGCTTTTTCCTTCTACCACCACCTGTGAACACCCACCTCTGACGTCCGCCTCAGTCAGCTTCTCTGGCCAGAGACTTTGACAGGGACTGAGCGACATTTCACGCAGGCACGCTCGCCCCTATCCCCGGTGTGCGGTGTGCGTGCGCAATGCCCCACCGGCGTGCGTTTCTGAGGACAGCCACCCCACCTCCCAGACACAGCCCATTACGCTGAAGCGCTGTGTGGAATCGCAGCACGGAGCTCCCACACGCCAGTACGGACAGGATTTCTCTTTGCAAACACACGCATTTACACTCACAACATACGCCCCAATCCCACGTTCAGTCACTCCCAGGACTCGCGTCCTGCTCCAAGCTGACTATGGGATTCACACCCAGCCCTGGACCTACTGACCTTCTATGACGCCGGCGCCCAGGTTCACTCTGCGATGTGGACGGAATGTCAACAGTCAGTCGCGGCGGCTGCCTCCGCCTGTGCGCCCGCCACAGCGACGTCCACAGTCTCCATCCGGACCCAGGCCCCCTCCTCCTCCCCCGCGGCCGGCTGCTCTCGCCGCCCGCCCAGCGCGTACCCCGTCACCGCGGCGCGCACACGCGCACAGCCGGCTGCGGCTCCGCACGCCCCAAGCTGCTCCCGCCTGCAGCTGCTGCACACCTGGAGGGCTAGCCGCCCGCAAGTCTGCGCCCGGTCACAGGCTGGGTCGCTCCAGCCGCCGCAGCCTTACTGCGGGCCGCGCCCACCTCGCTCTCCTGTCCCCAAGACACCGCCGCCCAGGGCCCGCCCTGGTCCCGGTGGTGCCCACAATGCTCGCCAAGCGCCGCCGCCGCCGCCGCGCAGCTGCCGGAGAGGGAGTGGGAGGGCGGGCACTGGGGCAGACGAGGACGCCGGGGATGGGAGGGGGGATACCGCGGGTCCTGAGCGCCGCGACCGAACGCCTTTGGGATTGCGCGAGGCGGCTCTTCGGGAACAAAGGCGCGGCCGGGGCAGGCGCGCCCAAGGGACCCAAGGGAGAAAGGTGGGAATGGCCCACCCTGCCCGGAGAAGTTCCTGGACGACGGAGCCCCGAGGCAGTGCAGTGGGCAACCAAGGCGCAGGCAGATCCATGGGTTCCTGGTCTATTGCAGACACTCTAGAGCCATCCCCAGCTCTGAGAAGGGTGGGACCTGGGAGGGGAGACGGTGCTGTCTGCACTTGGAAATGGGAGGGTCAAAGATGCCGGAACTTCTGAAACCGCCCCTGCCTAGGACCTGGCAGCCTGGAGCTTTCATTCACTCACTCCACACAAACCTTCTCAGCTTCGTCGGAACCAAAGGATGGATACTCATGAACTTGAAGGGACTGAAGGGACGAAGAATCTTCTAGGCAGCCTTTGGGATGCCCAAGCCTCTTCCTCTGTAACCTCCAGGGAGGGAGGCCTCTGAAGAAGGTGCGCGCACCCCAGTGATGGGACACTCACTCCCTCAGGCGGCTACCTACGGGGTCCTCAGGCAGCTCTGGGTGCTAGAAAGCCTTGCCTTTCACCACGGGCAAGTCGGCCTTGCTTCTGCCTGTCCGCCCGTCCTCACTCTGCTCTGGCCACAACGGCGTTCTGCTTCTAGAACATGCTTAGGGCCTTGTACTAGCTGTTCCTCCTGCAGGGATACTCTTCCTCTCCATTTCCTGAGCCCTTTCCCCACCATCCATTCAAACAGCACCCTTTCCACGTAGCTATCCCCCTGTGTCCTTTGGGACTCAGCTCAAAGGTCACTTTCTCAGGGAGAACTTCCACCTCTCCCAAAGTTCCACATCTCCACTGGTCGTGCTTTATCTTGGGGCCCTGTTTTAGTTTCTTCCGCACTCTGAAAAGTTTGCTCTGAAATGTCCTTGTCCACGCGGCTACCCTCTGTCTCTCCCACTAGAAAGTGTGCCCATGGAGGCAGGTCCTTGTATGCCTTGAAACAAAAGGCACTGTAGCCCTGGGGCCTGACCTGCAGCAGGTGGGAGGAGGAAAGGAGATGGAGTGGCCAGCCCACGGTCTGAGTTCTTTCAGCAGCCTGGTCCATCGCCCCGGAAGGCAATCTGCTCAGCTGTTCTAGGGTGACATCTGGCACAGTGTTAGCAGAGGAAATGTGTGCAATTCCCATCCAACAATAAATGAACGGAAATCAAAGGAATATTCTGCTGAAAGTCTGAGACTCAGAACAGAACAGCGGGTCCTTCCTGCCCTCACTATGGACGCTGCCCTGAGCTCTTGCAGCTCTGCGTGCAAGCATTTTCTTGAAACCTAAGTCACGGGGCCATGCCCAAGCGTCTGGTCTACTGGAGGCCCTCGGGCAGCTCTGATCCTTCACCCTGCTGCCCAGGTGCAGACAGGATTGGAGGCCAAAACGGACTTCTCCCTTCTCCCTGCTAAATGGTACCTCCTACACCTGGCAGGACCTGGAATCTAGCCCCCAAGGCAGTGTGGGTCCCAATTCTGACATCTCAACTGTTGTGATGCTGCCAAGTTCCTGCCATCAGCAAAGGCACCGGCATGCTGTCCACAATCTTCGGTACGGCACCACTCACAGACACGCTGAGCAGCACTCGGCCAATGGCAGCTCACTCATCAACCTCCCTAGCCGTGCCATCTCCCAGCTCACGTTCCTGTGTCCCCGGCAACGCTTTGTGGGAAGAAAAGAATCATTCATTGCTGGAACTCACAACTCCTGCTCCAACACCCATCTTTTCTCTACATTATTTGAAATCCACCTCTGAGTCCAGGGCACCCGTTCCCTAAACACCAAGTGTTCTCGGGTGCCCTGAGTCACCTTTCCCAGTCACCTACTCCACATCACCATCTAATGATTTTTTCTTCTTCAAACAGAGCTGGATCCAGAGTATCCACCCCCCTCCCTGCTTCCTGGATCTTCTGAAATCATCAGTGAGATCACGGGGAGCAGATGCACTGCTCTCAGGCAACTAGGATTCCCGGCAGATGTCTGGTGAGGTGAAGGCTCCCGTCACACCTGCACGCATCCCTGCGGCGAGTGTGGGGAGCTGCAGTACGAGCACCATCCCTGCTCTCCAGTTGGCCGGCCCCTGGTGCCTTGGTGCACCCCCCATTGACACCACATCCACCCTCTTCCCATCAACCACCCCTGGAGGGGAGATCTGTTCGTCCTTGGCTTCAAGAGTTGTGCTCACTTAGAATCTAATGCAAAGAAGTTCTGGTGGGGAAAGTGATAAGAAAGGTCCAGGATCAGGTCTGGCTGAAGCCTTGGGAAGGGATGTGGCTGCAGCAGGGCCACCCGGAGATCTCTGCAGAGACCAATAACACTGGTGACACCTGACCACAGTCTAAACAAAGAGCGGGCAGGGCCCTGGCCGGGTGTCTCAGTTGGCTGGAGCATCATCCCGTACACCAAAAGGTTAGGGGTTTGATTCCTGGTCAGGGCACCTATGAGAAGCAATCAATCAATGTTTCTCTCTCACACCAATGTTTCTCTCTGTCTCTCTCTCTCCCTTCCTCTCTCTAAAATCAATAAACATGTCCTCAGGTAAGAATTTAAAAAAAAAAAAAAAAGACTGGGCAGGAGCCTGGGAACAGGAATCTAGGCCGGAAAAAGCCCTCATCTCCCAACCCATCACAAGAAAGGCGGGGCTGCCTCCACTCAGGTCAAAGCAGGGGCTGCCCAGAAAATCTGGCCTCTGTTTCCTACTTTAAGAGGAACTAGTGGATTTCTTGGCTTTGGGAATTTCTGCAGGCATCACTTCACTCAAGACTCGTGATCTTCCTCATAGAAGGGAGAATATGGTCATACCCATTTTACAGAGGAGAAAGCAGAGGCAGTGAGCTGCCTCCAATCATTCAGTGCATTCTAGGCTGGACAAACTTTCCAGAACCCCAGGAGGCCTCTCCACAAATGAGGGCAAGTGTTCCCCAATGTGGGTTTAGGGACCAATGTGGCTGTATAAGTAACACCTGTGGGGGCCTGGAGTCTGGCCAAAGAGTGAGATTGAGGGCCGTAGATCAGTTTACCTGGAGGGAGACTCAAGGTCAGCACGGCTGAGGATGCGATGGTGCTGTGGGCTGTAGAGCCACTGGAAGGCTGTCAGCGTCCTCTCCTCGATGCGGAAACGCCCTTCCTGTACGTACCTGTGGGACAGGAGAAAGTGAGGAGAGAGGGAGGCAGGGCGCCACGGAGCTCTTCTGGGGAACTGGCCTGGCTTGCTGCTAAAAGATGGATATGAGGTCCCTGTCCCAAATATCCCCCTGCTCATCTGCCAGAGAGCCTTGTTTCCAGAGGGCCACAGTGAAAGTTCCCTGAAGAGGAGGCAGCAACAGGGAGCAGGTTTCAATCGATGGAAAAGCTTTTTAAAAGTTAATCGTCTGAATTGAAAGGAGGAACTTGGAAGGAGTGAGTCCTTTGTCACTGGAGGTATGTAAGCAGAGGGTGGGCAGGGGAATTCAAGCACCAGATAAGGGTCCATTCTCCAAGTCCCCTACAGTAATGAGACACCGGACTTCTTGGTTTTACAGCAGGACAAGGGATGGTGGGGGGGGGGGTGAGTCATGGGTCAAATATCAGGCTTGGGTCTTCAGCAATTCAAGGGTCCCAGCCACCTTCCAGACAGACAGTCCACTTGCACCAAGGATGGGGGAAGCTGGGCTGGGCAAATTGAACACAGAAAGATCTCTCCCACTGGCCACCTCCTCCTGGCAGAACCGTGCTTCCATTAACTAACTCAACATTTAACTGGGTACCTATGATGATGAACCAGAGACTTAATCCCTGCCCTCCTGGAGTTTACAGTTTTGTGGGAACAATAAGAACAAACATATCACTACAAAGAGGCCCCTTTATATGTTACCAGTGGGAGTGTCGGCGGTACAACTCTTCTGCGGGACAATCGGACAATGTCTAAGTTACAATCACACTTCCCAGCAGCCCGATGACCCCCTTTTGGAGAATTGACCTACAGACTCCAGCACGTGGACAAGGTGATCTGTGGCGTTGTTTACAATAACAAAAGGCTGGAGCATGACCCAAGCCCTCATCGGTAGGGGCCGGCTGCGTAAATCACAGTGCATCCGTGTGGTAAGACAGCTCGCAGCCATCGCTTTACGACAGATGCTTCCAGTGAGAGCCTTCCCTGCGTGCTTCACGCAGTGATCTCCACGACACAGCCTTAAGATTTAAAAAAATCAGATGCAGAAAGAGCAGTATGTGTAATTTATGTTAAGAAAGGAGGAATGAATAAAGTACAAATTCGTATTTTCTTATCTTTATGTACAGAAACTCTGGAGACACAAGAGGTAATGTAGTTATCTGGGTGGGGAAAAGGGGGGGAATGGGAGATTGGAGGCACAGGAGAGTGACTTTTTGACAATGAATCTTTTCACACAAGAGAGGTATTACCTATTCCAAATGTTTGCTCAGTGTGTGTGTGTGTGCGTGTGTGTGTGTGTGTGTGTGTGGTTGCAAACTGCATAAATTGCTATGCAAAAGAATTGTGCAGCTGCCCTGACCTCGCCCCGTAGGCTCAGCCTCCTTGCTGGGGCGGGAGATTCCCAGGGGCAGGCTTGCGGGAGAAGAGAGGGCTTTCCTTGCTCCCCTGGCCTCCCCTATCAGAGCATCAACCCCGCCTGTTTCCCTTTACTCTCCTTCATGCGATCTGATGGACATTTGGGGGAGATCATCTGGGCTGCTGGGTGGAAAAGAGCAAGGCGGTCAGGTTAGACGCTGTTGCAGGTGCCCAGGTGGGACAGCAGTGGCTCATGAAGGGGGACAGTGCTGGAGATGGAGAGAAACAGGAGGACTCTCGAGCGAGCTAAGGAGGTGGTGAGGGCAAGACCCAGCGGTGGGCTGGACACGGGTAATGAGGGGACAGGCACAAGGTTGTTTCCAAGTTCCTGGTTTGTGCAGGTGGCTGGGCAAGGACAGGTTTGGGGGACCATCCTGATTTTAATTTGAGAATTGACCCTCCTCTGTGGCCTGTTTCTTGCCCCAAGTTGACACTCCTCTTGTAAAACACAGCTCAAAACTAGGCTCCTCCAGGAAGCCCACCCTGATTAATGCCACCCTATCTGATGAGGTTTCCACGCCTTTTCCTGTCTTTGGGCTCCTCAGGACTCAGCCTTGAATGACTCACTCTTGCCATCTCCGTGGGAGCAACTAATAACACCAACTGCCTCCGAAGAAGAGAACTGAGTGACTGGGGAGCATTGTGACTGCTTTAATGCTTTTTGAATTTGAACTATGGGAATATAATATGTTTTCAATGTTTTTTTAATTTGAGAACTCTGCTGATCATGAAGTCTTAGGTCACTAGGAAAAAAAAAACCAGGTCACGTATCGGTCCAACAGCTTTATTTTACAGATGAGGACAAACAAGCAACAGCCAAGACCACGCAGTGGTCTCCCCTCACTCACAGGCTGACGGACCTTGACCCCACGAGGCCCCCACAGGTGCCTAGGCTGAGAGAGGAACCGTCCCCACCCAAACCCTGTCCACGCCCACCACTCACCCCTGCCGACAGGGGAGTACAAACAGCCTCAGACACAAGCACCACCTCTATTTCCTTGCCCCAGCCAACACCCAGCCACCCTTCTCCTCCCCTCTCCCAGAGACAGGAGGAAGGGACTGCCCCCCACTATTTGCAGGCCCCCTGACCTGGTTCCACTTACTAGTATTAGCTGTAGGTGAGTGCTTTTTCCATTGCAAGCCCCAGATTCCTCATCTGTCAAATGGGAGTAATAATAATGCCCACTTTGAAGTGTTATTGCAAGGGTTAAGTGAGATAATACAAGGGACACTCTTTGCCACATGGTCATTGTTGTCATCTTCCCTCCCCACCATCCTCCCCAGTCCTTCTCCAGTCCACAAGCCTCGCGTGCTTCACCAATGACAGACAAACCCACTTCCTAAAGTCTTTCCCCTAAGCCTCACGTCACACTCCTGGGAACCTGCCAGTCCCATTTTGGAGTTGAGGAAGAAGAGGCTCAGGGGAAGGAAATGAATTTGTCCAAGGGCACTCACACAGGAAGCAGCAGAGGCCGGCCTTTCTTGCACCTTTTGCCCATGGCATCCAGTTTCCTCCTAACCAGTCTGCCCCACACACACATCCTCTCCTTCCTCCGCATCAGCCCCTCTACCCAACCGTCTCGTCCAGCTCCTCCCCTGACCCAGAGGGTTAGTGTCTTTCCACTGCACATCAAGTATCATCCAAACTGCTCACCTGAGACATCCTTCCCCACTTAGCTCCCTTCCAGCCTTTCCCGCCATTACACGCCACCCTCTCCACACTTACACGTACAAACAAACCCCTGCATCCCTGGCTGCCTGCCCTCCTTGAAACATGCACTGCCTTTTCTTTTCTCGGAGCCTTTACTCAGCCTGTGCTCTGACCTGAACTGCTCGCCCTCTGTCTCTGTCCCAGACCTGCCCACCCTGCCCCAGTGGCTCAACCCACACAGCTGCTAAGCCCAAACCCCAGCCAGAATCCAAGCTGGCTCCAAGGTTCCCAAGATGCTTTGCTTAACCTTGTTCACAACGTTGCTTTCTGCTAGCCTGTGAGTTATTTATGAGCCTGTCTCCCTGCTAGAGTGTGAGACTATGTCTGATTACCTCTGAAAACCCTGCAACGTCCTCACGCAGCCCTCTGGCCAACTGAGCCGGCTTTCTGTAGAACTCACAACAGTCGATGAGTGACCACTGGCTCATAACATCCTTGGGAAGCTCAGATTATCTCCATTAATGAGTCCACTTTAATTGACGAAGTGTATTTGCTGAATTGTACCACATTGAATATAAGGAAAAACAGAACACCCTTCATCCCCAAATATGTCCCTTATTAACCTGCCACATCCCTGAAATTCTGCTGACCAGTACATTGAAGATTAAATACAGCAGAGGGTCAGCCTTGGAAACCAATATCAGCTATGAAAACTTTAGCAAAAAACAGCTTCTCAGGTTCTCCTTGGGGGAGTAGGAGTCCAGAGACCTGGGCATTGGCAGGAACATGCTGAAGGGAACGGGGAGAGAAGAGGAAGGGCATGAGCTGCTCATAGAGACAGGTCCCAGGTGTAGGGCTGGGCGACACTCCCAGGAGGATGCAACCCGTCACCACGGAAAGAAGAATCTGGCCCTTCACAGGCTGCACCTGTTTTTTAGGGTGAACGCTGGGGAAGGTCAGGCAGTCGCTGAAACCTGAACCTTGACAACATGATGCTAAGTGGAAGAAGCCAGTCACAAAAGACCACGTACTCTCTACAATTCCATTTATACGAAATGTCCAGATTTGGCAGATCCATAGAGACAGAAAGTGGATTAGCGGTTGCTTCAGGCTGGGGGGAGGCGGGGGAGGCAGGGGAGAAGCAGGACTGCCAAAGGTCATGGGGTTTCTTCTGAGGGCGATGAAATGTTCTAAAATTGATTATGGTGATGGCTGCACAATTCTTTTTTGATGGTTGCACAATTCGGTGGATGTACCGTGAACCATTTAATTTTGCACTTAAAATGGGTGAGTTGTGTGATATATGTTGTTATAAAAAAATAAATAAAGCTTTTATAAAAATAAATAAATATCCATGAGTGTGTCTGAAATAAATGACTGAAAAATACATGAATGATGGAAAAGGGAAAAACCTCTCACCAGAAGAATTCCAAACTATATCTGTGACTTCTGTTCCCTTGAGGGGGTAGCTCCTGGCCCCACTCTCCTTAAACATGGGTTTCACGGAGCCACTCCCTTCTAAAGAGCACACTGTGGGAGTGGGGCGGGGGCACAGTTCACAGTGCAGGAGCCTGACAAACACAGCCTCAGCCAGGTGACCAAGGTCAACATGACAAAGTGTCACTTCAGCCAAGGTGATAAATCAGGTTGACAGCATGTACCTTTGATGTGATGTGATGAAAGTGGCACTCTCTCCCTGTGGTCCTCCTCCCAAAACTCATAGTTCCAGGCTAATTATGAGAAAAACATTCCAATTAAGGGACATTCTACAAAATAGGACCAGCACTCCTCAAAACTGTCAGCTCCCTGTCCCAGACTCTAAGGTCAACCATCAGAAATTGGGCGGGGCTCAGCGCAGGCCTCAGGGACAGCAAGAATGCTGAAAACCATACAATTTAATATCTTGAACTGATGAACCCAGTAAAATTCTAATTTAATTTTTGGTATTTTATGTTTTAGAGAAGGAGAGGCTGAAGGAAGAGGGCTATTCTGGAAGGACAAGTGGACATGAGTTGCTGTTTGCAGGGGTTTTAATGTGTCCATCATTATAATTGCATCTTTTCACTGCCCTAAAAATCCTCTGTGGTCTATCTGTTCATCTCTCCCCTCACGCCCCCCACCCCCCCACACACACAAGCCTGGCAACCCCTAATCTTTTTAGTCTTCTTAGTTTTGCCTTTTCCAGAACATCATATAGTTGGAATCATACAGCACATAGCTTTACCGGATTGGCATTTTTTCACATAGCGATACCCATTTAAGGTCCTCCATGTTTTTTATAGCTTGATAGTTCATTTCTTTTTAGTGCTGAATAATATTCCATTGTTTGGATGCACTAATTTGTTTGCCCACTCACCTACTGAAGGGTGCCTTGGTTGCTTCCAAGTCTGGGCAATTATGAATTAAGATTCTGTTAACATCCATGTGCCATTTTTTGTGTGGGAATATAAGTTTTCAACTCCCTTGGGTAACTAATTGCAGGGTCATATGGTAAGAGTATATTCAGTTTTGTAAGAAACCATCAACCTGTCTTCCAAAGTGACAGTACCATTTTTTTTAATTCTTTATTTTATTGATTATGCAACTACAGTTGGCCCATTTTCCCCCCTCACTCCCCACCACCCTGCCCATCCCCTCCCACCCTCATTCCCCCCTTTAGTTCATGTCCATGTGTCATAAGTTCTCTAGTGTCTACATGTCCCATACTATTCCTACCCTCCCCCTGTCTATTTTCTACCTACTGTCTA